>JADBJO010016604.1:25000-40061 GCA_016801955.1 Conus betulinus | reverse complement strand
GAGAGAGAGAGCTGTATGGATATATGTATTTGGTATATATATATATATATATTGTATAGACTATATTAGAGAGAGAGGAGAGAGAGGACAGGGCCAGACACAGAAAGACAGACAGACAGAAGAAGAAGAGCCTTCATTCCAAAACCCATATCACTCGGTCAAAAAAAACAAGTGAACACGCCAAAAGCAAAATACAACATCAAACAGACTGACATCAAAAAAAACACAGAAATGAACACATCATGGGACCTGTACTTTTGCGCGTCTAACCCCGAAGTGAACTAAAAAAAAGTAAAAAAAAATCATAATCACTCATACTACAGAAGCTGCACACACCAAACCAGCCAGTGACCCCAGACCCACCAGCGGCGGCAGGTGGGGGATAATCTCCACCTAGCCGAGTCCCAAAGCCGAATTTTGGGAGCACCAGTTCAGTTCAGTTCAGTTCAGTAGTTATTTCACGTCTTTTCATCACAAGGAGATCTTAGAGGATGACTTTGGGAGCACCATCTCCATATCCCATGTCGACTGCCATGCCATGCCTGTCTGTTCTGAGGTAAATCCAGGCTCATTAATATTTCCCGGGGCAGACAGTTTGTTCACTTCAAACTTCGGATGAAACTAGGTGCACTTTGCTCGCATGCTGGTCAGTCCAGGAATGCACATGAAGGTCGGGTGGAACCTCGCTGTGGGTCTCTGCCTAAGCAGACTGTTCTGACAGTCTGTCCTGTATTTCTCACGCTCTGTGTGGGCCAGGGTCTGGTGTAATGGGCGAGCAGGATCCATTCACGCTGGCAGATGTTCATCCTCCACCCCATAATGTAGTTGCAGATGGCCCCAAAACCCTCTTGGTCCAGATCTTTTCCTGTGGGACTTAGCCTGCTTGATTCGAATCCCTAACAGCAGTGCATGTGTGCAACTAACTGGATCTTTTTTTGCTGTGTTTTTTGTTTGTGTTTGATTTCGCCTCTTGACATTCCGCCCATGACTTCTTTTCAAACCCGAACACCTACATCTATCAACGCTGGCAACAAGAGTCTGGCACCAATATGACGCTTTCTTCTACCACTGACAACCGCAGTCGAACGCTTCCGGCACTACGAGCCAGTACCTACTCTACTTCCTTCACACACGTGATGGCTTCGTTCTTCTTAAGCAGGAAGAAGTGGTCTCAAGACTTCTGTTTGATCATGCGACGACGCGTGTCCATCTTCAGTTCTGGGTTGTTGCGACCATCAGCAAACCCGTCCCTCATGAGCTCAGTGAGGGCCCCGGATCCTCAAGCTCATGGTCCTCTCCCTCTGTAGAGTGTCAGGGTAGTCGTCCACGATGGGGCTCCTTTGGCGACTGATCCTGACTGAAGAAGGCAAACGTCGATGTCGTGAGATGTCTGCTATCGCCAGACGTCCCCAGGAGGATGCTGGGACATTTTCTTTGGGGAGCTGGTCTCCTCCAGGTCAACAGCGGGATTTCCCGACTAGCTGAACCTTTCGGATGACCCTGTACACAAAATCGCAATCATCTGTGCGGGCAGCCAGGATTCCCTATTTCACCTCTGTGGCGAAGTCTTTCACAGATCCGTCGGCAGATTCAGCCGAGCAGTACAGTAGTTTTGTGATGCACACGACGTTGTGGAAGTGTTGCTGGATCCCGTTGCCCATGCCAAAAAATGTGGTTGAACAGAGGCGTGGAAGGAGACTCTCTCTCTCTCTCCTCTCTCGTTCTCTCTCTCTCTCTCTCTCTCTCTCTGGAGCGGCCTCCCTTTGTCTTGCTCCCAGGAAGAAGTACGTTTACTGCTCCGGTAAATTTCTGCCTCTTCATTTGTAAATCATTCAACATGCCTGTCGAAGTCTCCCTACTACTTCAGAAAAACAACGCCTCAAGAGCTGCACAATAGAAACGATGCTGTCTTCGTACAAAATAGAGGGCAGAGGGAAACAAGCAATTTACCGCAAATACCGACCAGCCCTCCGCCATGCCAACTCAAGGCCACAGCGTGGCGTATCAACGTAAATGTCCGCCGCAAGTGAACAGGGGACAGGTACAAGGCAGAGGTCTACAGGAAAAGTTTAAAAGAAAAAAAAAAAAAGAAGTGTGAAGACTTATCATCTCCATCTGACTGACACACCGAGCTTATTTGACCAGAACAGGAGGCGTGGAAGGAGACTCTCTCTCTCTCTCTCTCTCTCTCTCTCGGGAGCAACCTCATTGACAGAAACCAGCAACAAGCCATGCCGCAATGTGGTGATACTTCAAAGTGTGTCAACCAGCTTCCCTCAACCTACACCAGCCTGCACGTGACACACGGCACAGTGAAAGCAAAAGGAGGATGGACATGAAGCAGTGTAACGAAGCATCTGCGACAGCTGCACTCGATGAAGTGTTGCTGTTGGAACTTCGGATCAGTGGAGCCTTGCGTGTTGATCAAGACTGTGTTGATGAGTTCTGTGAGAGGATTGTGCAGCGGACAAGCCTACAGCTAGAGCACAGATTACTACACACTGTAACACTGAAAGGATCGCGAACAATTGGATATGATCATGATTTGCAGTGTAGAGATGTAGAAGTGTTTCTTGGGGGGGGGGGGGGGGGGGGGTGGGGGGGGGGGGGGGGGGAGGGGGGGGGGGGGGGGGGGTATAATAACAGAATGACCCTTCGGATGACGTTACAAGAAGAGACATACTGGCGTGTCTACAGGAAATGACAAGGAATATGGCCAGTCTTCCCTGCCCAAAACACTAACGGAGAAAAAATGTACAAGTGACCTCCTGCAACGAGACAAGCTGTCGGCAACTGAAAATCTGAATGATAGAGATGAATGTCAGCACTGTCAATCACAATGACAGTCACATCGGTGTTCGATATCAGTTCGTTGCTTCTGTGATCTGGCTTCCTCATCACGATGGTGTGTTCTGTGACGTGCGTTAGTTGTGTTTCTTGTGGGAAATATCTTTCGAACAGCTCTAGCCTCACTTTAGCTTCTGCGTGAGAATGGGCGCTGTAAGCTTACCTCAACACACCATTCACCCTCTCTCTGACTGTCCGTCTGTCTGGCTGTCTCTCTCTCTCTCTGTCTGTCTCTGTCTGTCTGTCTGTCTGTCTCTCTCTCTCTCTCTCTCTCTCTCTCTCTCTCTCTGTGTGGACCACAGGAAGATCACTTGAAGTTATTTCACGGACGTTTTATTTCGACCCATGTGAAGTAGTAGAACACAGCCCAGTCAGAGACACTCTCCTGTGTCGTGATGTCAGTTCGTCATTGTCAAGCCCTCAGAGCAAGAGAAAGAATAATTATGTCAAAGGCCACAGTCTATGATCACGCACTGTCTGTCGCTTACCCCTAAATCCAATCACGAGCGCCTAACCGAGTGGTCAAGTCTAATCCTATTCCTATTGGTCAAGTCTGTCAGTAACACTAATCCTATTGGTCAAGTCTGTGCTGTCAGTAATACTAATCCTATTTGGATCCAGCCATCCCGCAGACTGCAGGTGTGTGACAACAGTGACACCACCGCCACTCAAGCTTGGGAGGATGACGTTTACAGCAACTGACTGCTCTCAGCACGGACGGAGTGGTGGGTCTGAGTATGGCGTGCCATCAGCGTCAAACAGAAGCGAAGTGCATTCTATAACTCCAGTGTATAACAGTATTTCCAACATGATGCACGCGCACGTGCCGCGCGCGCGCGCGCGCGCGCGCGCGCCCACACACACACACACGCCAACACACACAACACACACACACACACACACACACCACACGTGCGCGCGCGCGCGCGGAAGCTTCAGAATACAATATAACCCACCCCCCCCCCCCCCCCCCCCCCCTCCCCCCCAGCTGCTCCGTCACTGCACTGTTATCCGTGTATTCCGGCACACTGTTTCTTCGTCTCATTCGAAAGACCCTCTAGAGCTTTTTGACTTCGACGAGGGAAAAACTGACCCCCCCCCCCCCCCCCCCCCCCCCCCCCCCCCCCCACCCCTCCTCCCGTTCCCCTTACATCCACCTCAATCTGACCGTGCACTGCGGAGCCTGAAACGCCATCCGGCGACCGCACTATCGCGAGGATCCCGATCATGTCCACTGCACTACTGACTGAGCTGTTCTGGGAGCGACATACAGATCTAAGCAAGAGTTGATTTTCAGCCCCGGCCAGTCAACAAATTACTATACTTTTTTTTGTTCGTTTCTTTTTAATTTTTTTTTTTCTTTTACGAGACGGAAACTTACCAGATAACAGTACATCAAGTCTTCCCCATGAGCGACATCTACAGTGAAGAATAAGATGTAAGGAGTATGGACCAGCAAAGACATAAGTCTACATGTTAAGAGAGAGAGAGAGAGGAGAAGAGAGAGAGAGAGAGAGAGAGAAGACAGAGAGAGAGAGAGAGGAGAGAGAGAGAGAGAGAGGAGGGAGAGAGAGGAGAGAGGAGGGAGGGAGAGAGAGAAGGGGGTGGCAGAGGAGCCGGAGTAGGGAGGGGTGGGGGGTGGGGAAGGCACATGCGGCAGGGCTGCTAATGATGGTCGAGTAACGGCAGTGAGCATATTGGAAACGCTGTCAATGAAACGGATAACGAGATATCAAGACAATTGATAATTTGACAGATACAAAGAAGCGATACACACACACACACACACACACACACACACACACACACACACACACACACACACACACACACACACACAGAGAGAGAGAGAGAGAGAGAGAATATGTTTATTCTCCCATTGATTGTAAGAAATGTTACTGTTTTGTTTACTTTCAAAACACAGAGAAAAACATTTATCTTAAATGATTCCGTTATTCTTAAAAATTAGTGGTGAGGATGATGAGAATGATAATGATGAATGAGAGAGAGAGAGAGAGAGAGAGAGAGAGAGAGGAGAGACGAGAGAGAGAGAGAGGAGAGAGAGAGAGAGAATGTTTATTCTCCATTGATTGTAAGTAATGTTACTGTTGTGTTTAAAGTGCTTTCAAAACACAGAGGAACATTTATCTGAATGATTCCGTTATTCTTAAAAAATACTGGTGATGATGATGATAATGATAAGAGAGAGAGAGAGAGAGAGGAGAGAGAGAGAGAGAGAGAGAGAGAGAAATGGAGAGATGGAGAGAGAGAGAGAATTCCTTATTTACGAGAGAGAGAGAGAGAGAGAGAGAGAGAGAGAGAGAGAGAGCAACATTCATCGTGAGAGAGATCACAGCGCTTGATACGTCCAACAACAATTCTCATGTCCGCGCAGAAAAGCGTGTTGGTGGCGGCGAGGGGCAGCGAGCGCCGTGTGGGGGCCTCTCCATCATGCCATCGTCATTTTGTCGCCGCGTTGCAGCAATTGCCATGGACGAGGTGCCTGCCAGTCTGCTCAATAGTTATCATTGGGCACACCGAGTCAGAGCGCGTCCGGTGCTGTCCTTGAAAGTCGTCGAAACCCTCTTCAGGTAAGCGATTTCTTCCGTCTGCTTCTCGGCTCTCGGGGTTTGTTTTGGATGCGAGAAAACGCATGCAGTATGGTAGACGTGCAATGAGCGGCTCCCCCGTCTAATGTCTTCGCCCTCTTTTGCCATCTTTTATCAGATGACTGATAAAAAATCCTGTGACTTGTGTGACTGCGCACATTGTCACATTGTCGACGGCGATGTCAAGGATAGAGCCTCTCTCGACCTCGGATGGGTGGTGGGAGGGAGGTTTGGTCGGGTGAAGTCGAGAAGTCGAGTTGTTTTGGGTCAGGGTAGTGACGATGACGTACTATGTTTGTCGTCTGCTCGTCTGACATAGGACCTCCTGCCTTTACGTTTATTTATTTATTTATTTATTTTTATTTTTTTTTTTTTTTTGACTGACAGAACGTGTAAGCCTGCGAGCAGCTAGGTGTTGCAATGACTGCAAGAAATATTGAATTCTAAACAAAGCTTGCTCTTATGTCTCAGATTATAGAAATAGGGGGGTGATAAGCCTTCATATCTGCAGTGGTAGATGATTCTGCCTAACTGACAGTATGTGCTTGAGTGGGTGAATGGGGAATAAATAAATGCTTCTCGGTTTTAAGAAGAATGCTATACCAGAAAAAAGGCTGGTGTGCAATACCATAGTATGTTTGTTGAGTTTTCAAAAAACTAACCAAAGGTGCCACCTAAGAAGCAAAAGAAAATCATGAAAGAGCAAAACAAGCTACATTTTCTTGTGAAAAGTAGAAAATATAAAAAGATAACCTCTTAAGACACAAGTGCTGAGGGCCAGTTCTTGGAATGAATCCACAAGGGACTAAGGCAGAATCATCTACCACTGCAGATATGAAGGCTTATCACCCCCCTATTTCTATAATCTGAGACATAAGAGCAAGCTTTGTTTATAATTCAATATTTCTTGCAGTCATTGCAACACCTAGCTGCTCTGTAAGTTGCTGGAATGGTGCTCGGTACTTATCCTTGGAATTTATTGTTTCATTGTAATTTAGTCCCTTGTGGATTCATTCCAAGAACTGGCCCTCAGCACTTGTGTCTAAGAGGTTTCTTTTTATATTTTCTACTTTTCACAAGAAAATGTAGCTTGTTTTGCTCTTTCATGATTTTCTTTTGCTTCTTAGGTGGCACCTTTAGTTAGTTTTTTGAAAACTCAACAAACTTACTATGGTATTGCACACCAGCCTTTTTCTGGTATGTTAGTGAGCTTTCTCCCCATTGGAGATGGTCTCCTGCTTTGGAGACTATAAGCTTGGTGAAGGTTCATTTTGAGAAGCATTTATTTATTCCCCATTCACCCACTCAAGCACATACTGTCAGGCAGAATCATCTACCACTGCAGATATGAAGGCTTATCACCCCCCTATTTCAATAATCTGAGATATAAGAGCAAGCTTTGTTTTTAGAATTCTATATATATATATATATTGTTTGTTTGTTTATTCGCCCATATTTCTTCAATTCTAGTCTGTGTTGTTTGAATTTGAAAAAAAAAAAAAAAAATCGGTCTGGAATCGGTTCAAAAGGACAAAGACTGATTTCTTAAGATTTTTATTTTTATTTTCCTCTAGTGTTGCCACATCCCTGTCTTGTGCTCACACATCCCATTCACTCTCTTTCCTCTCAGTGCCTTCACCCACTCACCCCACCCACTCACCTCCATGAAACAGACACAGGTATATTGATTTCACATTATTCTGTCTGTATCATCTATACTTCTGTCTTCTCTCCACCGGCTAATTTTCCTCCCCATCCTCGCTCCCCCCACTGTCCAACTTCTGTGTGTTTGGCTATACCTCTTAGTTTGCCAGGGAATATGTTAAGATCACAAGAGCCGAGAATGAGTGTTCTGTACTACTGGGATGTTTAAAATGATTGAATGCCATTTTTTCTATATTGTTAGTTTTGAATGCCATTTTTTTCTATATTGTTAGTTTTATTTTCAAAATAGTGGGTATTATATGATCTAGGTCTGTTGGAAGTTTTTTTTTTCTTTTTCTTTCATCTTTTCTTCTTTTTTTTCTTTCTTTCTTTTCTTTTTCTTTTTTTCTATGTGTAAAAACTTATGATTTTAAATCTTTGCAAAGCAAAGTTTTAAAAACCTTTCAAGCAGGTTGTTTCAGCCAAGATAAAGTGAGCAGTGGGTTTGATATGTGGTGTTGTGTTAGGTTCAAAGTTCACATTGTTTAAAGAGTTGTAGTGCAATACAGTTTTTGGTTTGCATGCCAGTTGTTAGTCAGATGGACAGTCCCACAACAGGTTAGATAAAACTGCATTTTTCTGATATTGAGTCATACATCCATAGACAGGAGAGAACTCCTCTGATGGTGACTAAAGGGCTTCTCAAGGGAAAAAGTGGTGTTCCAAAATTTCCAGTTGCACAGAAGCTATTTTTTAAGACAGGACTTTAAAGCTGTGGTATTGTAATGTAATGATGTCAAAGTGTCAAAGAAAAGGTTAAAAATCATCAGTTTATCACAGGTCTAGCTGGATATAACAACAAACAACAAAATTGAATTATGTTGAATTTTATTGCTTTTGCTACAATCTGGATCCAAAAACTCATTTTCTGCCGAGTCACTCCCACCACCAATTTTTAATTTTTTTTTCACATGTTTAACTTTGTTTGGCCCAATGTATCAACCATTCTGTGAGAGTTCACTCAATTTGACAGAATTTTTTTTTTTCTTTTTGGATGCAGACTCCACAGACAAGCAACAAACATATCTGCATAGTCACTATATGGGAAATTATCAAGTCAGATTTCTTGTCATTATTTGGCATTTGTATTATGCATGATTATTTGAAATTTATCATTGACCCTCAGATTTGAGAAAATCACAGCTTGATCTCATAAAGGGAGTCAAAGTGATCATTAATTTGAAGTTGTAAAGAACAATGACTAATAAAGTCGTATTAAACACTGAAAACTGATTAAGGGGAAACTTGAGACGTTGATGATATCATGTTTGCAGACTGAAGACAGTGATCAATACATTTTGCACACAATAGATTGTCTAAAGCAGAAAATTATACCAAGCTGCCTACTATAGAAGGAATCTTTAGAAGTTGTTTAATTATGGCAGAGTTTACATGCTGGATTCAATATCTCAGAATCTGTTTAGATATCTGCACAGTGGCCCCAAAGTTATTGAGATAGGAGCGGAAGGGGAGAGCAGCAGTGCATAATCCATGATCTCTGTGTTGTTGACTAGTTTCTATGAACAATAAACAAGTAGGGTAAACTCTTGCTCCCACAAGAAAAACATAACTCCATGAGCAAGAGTTACCCTACTTGCTTATTGTTTATTATTTACTGTTCCCTGCCTCATTTCATTAATTTGATTTAGTTTCTGTGAGTTTCAAAGTGGGACGACTGCAGGTGGAAATTCAAACATGAAAGAAAAAAATGGAATTGCTGAGCTGCCAAAGAAAGTTCAAACAAATTACAAAACAAAACTCATGTTAAAACCTACCAAGTCTTCATCAGGCAGGATAAACAATATTCAAAACAGTGGAAACAAAGGACGAACAGACAGTCACTGATGTCTTTGGTCTCTCTAATTTGTTAGGTTGGGTTTTTTTTTTTTTTTTTTTTTTTTTTTTTTGGGGGGGGGGGGGGGGGGGGGGGTCAAAATGCATCAGCTTTAAAAAAAAAAAATCACATGATTTGATGAAAAGAATATTTTTGTAGATTTTACAGAGGCATCCTTTCACAGAGTGCTTGGGCACTGGTGACTACTCTCAAGGTTACAGCTTGATACACGCTACAGGAGTGCATGGGCATAGAAGACAACAGTATTTTTAGCTGAAATAATAATAACAGATAATGGTGAGCTCTATACTGCCTTTATTTGACAACATGTACTCAAACAGAATGAAGTAATGATTTAGTAAGCTCATGGTTGAGCATAGTTTTAGTAGAGAACTCAAGGAGTGTAGAAAATGCACAAACAAATGTTGAATACAGCCCCTGTATACCTCAGTGATGTTATGTGTGCATGGCGTACAATTAATCACATGCCTATTTCTGCCAACAGAAATAACTAAACAAAATTATGAGTCATGATTCTGTAATTATTGGCTACTTCAAAAAGCACTAAGAAATGTTATGATTTCTTGCACTTCATTGAACTGTTTCTCCATTTGCCGCATTGTTCAGAACAATATCACGGCTGAAAATGTTTATGGCGCTCCATGAAATTGGTTGAAACAGTGCAAGTGCAGCCCGGTGCCATGTTTCTGGCAAATCCTCTTGGTGTTCCAGTAGCATAAAGCACACTGTTTCTGAATGTTGGCATCAACAGAGAAGTGTTGTGATATGTCCAGTCTGACATGCTCAGGAACATGACCCTAGTGCACACCAGCCTGTACTGTTCTGGTGCTGGTAGCGAAGCAGCATGCAAGTAGGACTGTATGATTCTTCGATGGAAACCCAGAAGGTCAAGTACATCAGCAGGTGCACTTCTTCTGTACAGGAGCAGGCATTCTGCACTGCTGACTCAACAGCGTGGGTGAAAAAAGGCCACCACCACTACTTAGTCTGGATTTTCTCATACTGTACGTGTTGATGATCTGGTCAGCTCCCATCGAGACATTTTATATTCTGCTGAGATTTGGGCTGATCATCTGAATGATCTCTCTCTCGTCGAGATCATCACCTTGCATTTCCCACAGGCAGGACTGGATCACAGCATGAAGCCATTGTCACAACATTGCTGGGCTTCAGGAGGTGGTGCTTGGGTGTGTGTGTGTGTGTGTGGTTGTGTAGCTTGGCATTGACCTGGCATACCTGGTGCTGATTGTTGCTGGGCTTCAGGAGGTGGTGCGTGGTTGTTAGCTGGTGCACAGGTTCACCTGCTTGACAGTGGATGGCACACTCTGCCTCATCTTCATCTCCACTGTCTTCATCGCTTGCTGTTCCGCTGTCCGGAGGTGTTGCGCAGACATTTGCTGTGATCATGTCATTGTTGTCTTCAAGCTAAGCCAGTATTTCATGCACTGTGCACTTTCTACATGACCTGAAACATAAGAGCAAAAACCTGATCACTTGGGACTGAAGAAGCGATTGATGATGCCATCTTGCAGAGAGACAACAGGATAGAGAAAGGAATGAAAAACGGACAGAGGTGTATGTATGGGGGGATGGGGGGGTGGAGTAGGAGTGGGGGTGGGAGGGGGACAAAAGCTAAACGCTATGTCAGCAGAAACAGTGAGCAGAATTAATCTTTTTAAAGGCCATTTACAAACCCTCCCACCCCTCCACCCCCAAACCCCCTTTCTTTCATTCCTTCCCTCCATTTAGAACAAAAAAAAGGAGTGAGTGAGCATGAGAGCAAAGGCAGAGACCAAAGAGACTGCGACTGTGCAAATAAGCTTTACAGTTTATCAAAACAGACAGTGACTGTGCAAATAAGTTCACAGTTTATCAAAACAGACAGTGACTGTGCAAATAAGCTTTACAGTTAATCAAAACAGACAGTGACTGTGCAAATAAGGTTTACAGTTTATCAAAACAAACAGTGACTGTGCAAATAAGGTTTACAGTTCATCAAAACAGACAGTGACTGTGCAGATAAGGTGTACACTGTTATCAAAACTATCACTAAAATCATGGTAGGCGCTCGTGCCCAAACACTCCACACGAGCGCAGCAGTTGTGCAAGTCAGCCTTCCAGCTCATGACCATGCACGCTAGGAGAGTGCAGTTTATGTGAAACAAAAGTTCAGTGGAAGTTTCTAACTTAGCAAAAGCTGTAATTACCAATAGATTCTCAATACTTTCAACTTCATAAACAAAAGGTTTGATGGGGGAAAAAAAATACTTAGGAACAGTTTTTTACTCACCTGTTTGAGGTTGATGCAGCCATCTTGTTTCAATGGAGCTGATGCTCAAGAATGAAATGAAAGAAATCAACTGTCACTGCATTTGAATTCATAGAGAAAAATATGTCTTGTAGTGATCTGAAACAATTTAAACACCTTCATGTGAAATGTAGATCTAGCAAATGAAAAACACTTATGCACTCTGGGAGAGTGTAATGTCAAGAATGGGTTAGCGGGTCTAGTGTAAAGTGGCTCTCAGCATCATCCTGGTGTTTCAGTATGTCAAGGTAATGGAAAGTATAGTGTAAAACAGTACTTCATACTGTTATGGTGTTTCAGTATTTAAAGGTATGGACAAGTCTACAGTAAACTGGATTGGGTGTTTTAGCATGAAAACTTGTGGCAAGCCTATTGTGAAGTGGAACATCTTGGCCTTATGGTTTTCTTTTTCAATTGTCCAGGCTGAAAGAGATTAGACGTACAGATCCTTGACAATGGCAGACCAGGGCGACAAGAAGGGCGGCAAAGTGGTTCTGGCTTATAGCGGGGGGTTGGACACCTCCTGCATCCTCACCTGGCTGGTGGAACAGGGCTATCAAGTGGTTGCCTACCTGGTCAGTTATATGTGTGTGTGCATGTGTGCGTGCGTGAGTGCATACATCTCTGTGTGTATGTTTGTGTGTGTGCATGCATGTGTGCATGAGTGCGTGTGTGACTTGATTGTGCAGTCAAGTACATTGAACTCAAAACTGCAGGGAGTGCAATTTTCATTTTGGATCAGACCAGTTTCAGGTAGTTTCAGCAAACTGTGGGAACCCATTCAAATGATTCCTGGTAACCAAAATCTCAGCATCTATTCTTCTATAGTGAACTGTACTCAGCTGTGTGTCTGCGTAGAAAAAGAGAGACCTACAGAGATATTTGAAAAGTAACCAGAGCAACCACAGAGAGAGGTCAAGACACCTCTCCAGCTATAAAGCTTAGTGTCAGAGAGAACCACCTGGACACCAAGTCATATTACCAAAAAACATTCCCTCCCTTTATGATGAGATGAAGTGAGCAGAAAGCCAGCCCTGGCAAAGACAGTCTGGGTCAACTGAATATTTTTTTTATTGATTTGTATATTTTATTCTTGCATACACAAACAAAGTTGGTGTGTGAAATTGCCCCTAACTTGTGTCAGTTATTTGTTGCTGATACCTCATTTCATGTTTGAATATATTTCTAATTCTGTCTTGTCACTCGGAGCACAAGCACTTATAAGTGCATAGGCTTTAGGTGAACTACTCCTGAGCCATTCTCGAGTGTTTTCAACAGTCCTGAGAAAAAAAAAAAATTTCTTTCAATGACCAGTACTGGAGAGTTGCTTCTGCCACCTTAGTAAGAGAGGGGGAGGAGATGAATTTTGATATGCAAACTACTCCATAATTCTGATAGAGAAAAACTGAACGAATCCTTCCCCTGGGGCACCGCCCCATTCATCATGGGCACTACATAGTGTTGACACACAGCTTGATGGCTTGGTTTTCTAGCGAAGCAAATTAGTTTCTTTTTTTTTTTTTTCAGCCATGATCTTATGAAAAATGCCTCATAATGTACTTTTATTGTTGCTGTTGTGTTTTTTAATTTGATGTGACAGGAGACAGTGATTTGATGATGGCATCATTGTCTGATGAGGGAGATTGTGGGAACATGAAATTTAAAATGCTTGCATTACCGTCTTTTTCTGAAGTTGTGTGTGTGTGTGTGTGTGTGTGTGGGTGTGTGTGTGTGTAAAAGAGTGATTTCACTTGAACTAACCTGTTCAATTCCAGTGAAGCATACAGAAGTAAACTAAAGACAAAAATGCAGCAGTGTGTCGTAATCTGCTAAGCAGGACACGTTTCAAACGGAACATTCCTAATTTTGTAGAGCTCTCACATCAGCCTCTGAGAATGAATGCTTGTGACGTTGATATAATCAACAGGCATTCATGTAGGCACGGATTTGCCAAAGTGTTTCTACCATCAGTCTGAAACGTTGAAACGTATTTGGCTGTCTGCTTGGTGAAGCAGGTACACAAATGCTCAGAACGGAGAGCCCTGGTGCAGGGAAATGTCTTCAACTCGAACAAAGTTTGATTCCACTGTTTTGCCTGCCTTGCCTTACTAGTCATGATTGTTGAGCAGCTTTGATTGATTGGTTGAGCAGCTTTGATTTGATTGGGTTGGGCCGCTTTGATTTGAAAATCAAGGTAGCTTGAATTATGCAAATGCACAGTGAAACTACTGGTAGTTCAGTTTTATTTCTTGAATAGTCTGGTTCTGTCCATTGCCTTTCGTTGTCGCTGATTTCCTTTCAACTTGCGTGATTGATTGAAAAAGAAACGTTTTGATTATTTTTGTAACTTAATTTTGTTGTTGTTGTTGTTTTGTTTTTTATTGTTTTTCCCCTTTTTTCATATTTGTCTCAATAGGTTTTGTTCTCTTTTTTTTCCTTAACTTTGTTTGAAGGATGGTTAACTTGTGCATGAAGAGGGTTAATTTCTTTAACAGGCTAATATTGGACAAGAGGAGGACTTTGAGGCAGTCAAAGCCAAGGCCTTGAAGTTTGGAGCCATAAAAGTAAGTTGTATATAAGTATATTCTCAACTGTCAACCATTGTTGTGTTTGATTAGGATTCATTCACATTCGCTTTAGAATGCACATACACACACACAGGCATGCACACACGCAGGCATGCACACACATGCACACTCACACATGCTCACATACATACTCATACACACACACACACACACACACACACACACACACACACACACACACACACACACACATACACAGAAGTAAGAAGAAGGTAAGTAATGTTGCTTACAGCCCAGCCGACCGCAAAGGACCACATCAGGGCTGTCACCACGTTAAAATCAACTCACAAGTCAGCCATTCACACAATTCTTTAAAACTCATCGAAAAACCCATCTGAAAGTTTGTTAAAAATCTTCTACTGTAAAATCTCAGGTGTGATGAAAAATGTTAATCTCTTTCAAAAACTCAAAGACTGCATCAGGCGGAAACGTCTCTGAACAAGGTTTTCATGGAATCTGCTGTAAAATGTTTGTGTCTCACATCATGCAAGTCCCAACACTCGAAAAAGAACATGTTTCATTGTGAGTGGCACATGACATGGAATGCACCACGGAGCTTCTTCACTCTTTAAAAGGTATGCATGAGTAAAAATATGAATGGGCAGTGTGCAGCCGGCACAGAACCGTTTTCTTCTTTACGACCGCCAGATGTAGATAAGAGGAACTGTGACTTCTTCATAGGTCAACAAGGCTTAGTACTGTACAGGTCTGCTAGGATGGCTTCTTTATCTCATTAGTCACTTGGCAGGTCAGAACAATATACCTTTTTTTCCTGTCCTACCCAGGGGATAGATAAACAATTTTTTTTTACCTGCATACATGCAAAACCATACCCTCATCAATCGGTAATAATTTTGAATTCTGTAAACTAATATATGACGGGGGGAGGGGAGGGGACAAACATAAGAACACATCTGACACATTGTCTGCCAATTTGTCATCGGGTGGATGAAGCTTGACAAGCAGTGTGTTCCATTCTGATTGGCCAAACCTCTCTGGTTCACCTGTTTCTTGGTGCACTAACATGGTGATGTTGGTATCAGAAACAGCAACTGAAAAGGGTAGTTTCACATGGTGAAATCTCCAGCTATAGCGATGATCGTTCAGTGTTGCACACCTATGCATACACGCACATGCATATACACCCACA
>JADBJO010016604.1:17500-20000 GCA_016801955.1 Conus betulinus | reverse complement strand
ATATGGTCCTGACGGGGATCAAACCCACATCCTCCAAGGCGGGAATTGGCAGTACCTACCACTGTACCACGGCGCCTGATTCCTCCTCACTCTCTGCCTTCTTCCCCCCCCTTACCTTCTCACCTCTTTCCTCTCCCCCCTTCCTCCATCTGTGTGCAGAAAGGTTCACAATATGTAAGGTAGGAATGCAAGGATGCAGTCTGAGATTGAAAGGGAAAAAAAATAAAGGGGGGGGGGGGGGCGGGAGGGGGGAGTTGAACACTTAAGATTAAGAAGTAACAGACTGGGATGTATAAACGGGTGATAATTGGTAGCCATTCAGTACAGTCTGAGGTGAAAAGAGTAATATGACATTTCATCTGATAAAGGTAAAAATGATGTCATATGGATGTAATAGATGGTAGTACATGAGTCTCCCTTCAACTGTGTCCATGCATGCCGTAGAACATACACACTTACTTGTGCACAAACACATACAGACACACATACACACATGCATGCACATCTATGCACACATGTGCACACACACACTGACATGCACACGCATGCATGCTCACATGCACGCACACAGGCATGCATGCATTCACACACTTAAGAACATGCGCCTGTGCATGTATGCATGCGTGTGTGCGCTCTGTCACATACACACTCACAAACCACACACACTCACACATATAAAAAAACGTATGTGTGCACATACACGCACGCACACACGCACATGTGCGCACACACAGACACACAGACAGACAGAGACACACACACACACACACACACACACACACACACACACACACACACATGCACACACACACATACACACACACTCTCTCTCTCTCTCTCTCTCTCTCTCTCTCTCTCCACCCCACCCCCCCCCCCCCTCCCCCCCCCCCCCCCCTCCCCCCCCCCCCCCCCCCCCCCCCCCCCCCCCCCCCCCCCTCCCCCCCCCCCCCCCCCCCCCCCCCCCCCCCCCCCCCCCTTTCTTTCACAGCTATCCTTTGCAAAAATAAAATGCCTCCAAACTGCAGATCTGTAGCTTATTATTCCAGATTTTGAGTTTTGTCGATCACATGCTCCATCACAGCACTTGCTTTTCCCACTAAATGACCATTTTTTTTTTTTTTTTTTAAGATTCTGTGACCAGTGCTATTGATCAAATCCTGTTTGATTTTAAATTAATACAAAAAAAAACTTTTATCTCTGATGACCCACCCAACACATTCTGTCAGCACAAGTCAAATGATATTGGTGATATTCTGTTGGATGAACTGTGGAAGCACTGCTGAAAGCAGGATTATAGAGCCAACAAGTCTCCCAACACTTCCTCCCCGATGCAAGGCATGGTATTGATGAAATTCTGTTGGATTAGCTGTGGAAACGCCGCAGAACGCTGGCTTTTTATCACCAGCATGTCACCCAACGTCCCCCCCCGTCCCCCCCCCCCCCCCCCCCCCCCCCCCCCCCCCCCCCCCCCCCCCCCCCCGCCAATTAAGTTATGACTGAGCAAGCAGAGACCAGACTGCTTGTGCTTGCCGGGCATGTTTGAGCCGTCGATACCTCTCCATCCCCTCATTTCTCATAAACTGACAGCAGCCATAGGAGAACTCGATGGAGACGTGTTTGCTGACTCCGCAGTCATTCCCCCTGCTGCCTGCTTTTACTTCTAATTGTGGGTTGAGGGTACCTTCTGGATGTTACTCAGAGCTGGAAGCCGAAGAATGGGGTATGGTTCACAAGACTATTGTATAACAAACAGGAATGGCACAACGTTTAGCCTGGTGCTTTATTCTGCTTGAATGATGTCAGATAAGGGGGTAGGGGATAGGTTTACAAGCAGTATGAACAGATTATGGGTTTCATGCTGCGTGGTTGAATATTGTCATGCTGGTTTGGTTTTTGTGGGTCATATAAAAGCAGTAAAAACAAAATTGGCTGTCTGTGCTTTGGTTGTGTGCTGAAGGGCATTATGTCAGATCTGTTGAAGTGGGTGTTAAAACAGCAATGAAAAACATGTTAACCTAGTGATGGAGAAGGGTTGGGGGGGGGGGAGGTTGGAGGAGAGCTGTACTTGTTTGTTTTGGGATAGTTGCTTTTGATGGTTTCTTCTTAGGTTTGTTATTTTAGGATATTGAGGGTTTGTTTCTTTGTTTCTGTGTATGTTTGTATGTGTGTGTTTTTTTTTAACATATGGTAATGAAAATGGTGATTTACTTTTCATCATTAACATTAAGCAACAACAAACTGTAGTTGCTGACATCCCCCCTGCCAGTATCATTCCTTCTACCTCACACCATCCCTTTCCACCCCTCTCTTGTCAACTCTACTTCTCTTACCATCTAGTAGAGGGGATGGATTGGCTGTCCCACAACACAGTTTACAAATACTTTTTTAAAAGTACCAGGAATTGAAGGACGTTGTTGTCCAGTGCACCCGCCATGAATTATACTTCAGCGAGCAAGAGGCCTCCCTGACTGACCCCACCATGCATGTTTGTGCTGACACC
>JADBJO010016604.1:0-5000 GCA_016801955.1 Conus betulinus | reverse complement strand
GAGAGAGAGAGTATCCCATTCCAACAGGGGAGAAATGTGAGAAGAACATTCTACAATCTGTCAAAAGAAAAGCATCTCACTGTAACCATCCATGACTGATCCATCAAAAGGAAGAGAGGAAGGGATGTCCTTTTCCACGAGCCATTTGGGGAGGGAGAGGAGGAGAGTTGAAAAGAAAATCCTTTCAGTGGATGTCTGTCTGATGTGCCTTCTGTTAAAAGCAAATTCTGAACAAATAAGTAGTGGGGGAAAACAAGTGTAGGTTAACCCATTCTTCCATCATTATAGTAATGACTTGGCAAAGATTAGAAATTTGATTTTTTCTTTAAAGTTGAAGATGAAGAAAATGGGAAAATGTATGTTATAAATATAAAAACCCTTCACTAGCTGCATGAGGGATCCATTGCAATCCCTCCTGAGGGCAGATCTATATGTATCGCCTGCTCCTAGGCCTTCCGTCCACTTTCAGTGTATGTCTGTCCGATGCGTCTTCTGTTAAAGCAGATCCTTCCAGTGGATGTCTGCGTGGTGTGTGTCTTCTGTTAAAAGAACATTCTTTTCAGTGGGTGTCTGTCTGATGTGTCCTCTGTTAAAAGCAGATCCTTCCAGTGGATGTCGGCGTGGTGTGTCTTCTGTGTTAAAGAACATTCTTTCAGTGGGTGTCTGTCTGATGTGTTTTCTGACTCCAGAGCCATGGTGAAGGTGGCGAAGGAGGAAGGCGCGCAGTTCGTGTCCCATGGTGCCACAGGCAAGGGCAACGATCAGATCCGCTTTGAGTTGGGGGCCTATGCCCTTTCACCCCTCCATCAAGGTCAGTCAGTTCTGTTGGCAGTGCTGGCTCTGTAGCGATGATTATCCACTGAATGGGGCAGGTTTATTTCAGTGGGGTTGTGTCTTTCTGAAGTGCAGACATCTGTTACTGAATGACAGTTCTGGTGTGAGCAAAGTAGCATTAGAGAGAGAGAGAGAGAGAGAGAGAGAGAGAGAGAGAGAGAGAGAGCACTCTTTCTAAAGAAGTTTATGTAGAAAGGTGTTCAAGATTAGTTGGAAAGTACTTCAAGGTTCCATGAGGAATGTGATCAATAAAAATATTTATTACTCTCATTTTTCTTGTAATCTGTTTACTTATTCATCTGTACGCTTACTCTTTTGTTTATTTGTTTGGAAACATTTTTCTGGTCAAATGTACTTTTTTGTCTTTCAGTTTGTTTGCTGATTTGTTTGTTCATTGTCTTGTTCTTTACTCAACTTAAATTGTTGATTAACATTACAATTTATTGGAGAAGCTTTACCATTTTTGTTATTATTTCCTACTCATTTTTACGTTTTTTAAGTTTTCCCTTTCCCACTGCACCATATTCCTTTATCTGTTCTATCCAAACCTCGTATTGCTCAAGTGAAGATAACTCTTTTCACACTTCTGAATAACCTTCTAAATAAGGATGTTGAAAGAAAGTAAACAATTTCTTTGTTCATTTATTGTTTTCATGACCTCTTGTGTTTGCCTTGCTTGCAGGGAAGACCCTCAGGATCCAGTTATTTGCTGCTGTATTGTTATTTGCTGCATCTGTGTGTTTGGCAGTCTAGTGACCCAACTTTTGTTCTCTGCTCTGTCATGGTCAGGTGATCTCTCCATGGAGGCTGCCTGCGTTTTACCAGCGTTTTCCTGGCAGGAACGACTTGTTCAAGTACGCCCAGGTGAGACATGGGCCTGTATTTTGAAGCAAGCATCGATGAGACGCCCTTTTGCTGCAGTTTGCAAAGGGAAACAATAGTTGCTGTAATTGCAATTTATTCTGAAATTCTAAAAAATTGCGCTCTTTTTTTTTTTTTTTTTTTTTTTGTTTGTTTTGTTTTGTTTTGCTATAGTAAGGAGTCAAATCTGATCTGAAAAAGATGAGCAAGCTGTTACTATTTACAAGAAAACAAAACAATGGAAAACTGTTCTGCTATTACTTATTAGTCGTACCAGCTATGGCGGGAACTTTTGATTTTTTTTTTTGTTTTTGACATTGAAGTCGGGCCATAACAAACACTTCCTGCACTCGGCCCCGGCCAGCACGGCAGTTTGCTCATGTTCAGCTGTTTTCATCAATTACGCACAATTTGGACGTGAAAACTTAAGACGCTCCGTGCAGATCAGTCCTGAGAAGTCCATGTCCCAGGGATGAGGCATTACCTTAGGTGCTGAACATCTCACTAGGGGGACAGTGCCAACGATGCTGCCCACAATGGAGTTAGACAAGCCTTTGAACTTATGGCAACCCGCTAATCACAGTTGAAAGGGAAAAAAAAAAGAAGAGGAAGTACCTTGTGCATAGTTTCAAAGCTGTGAATGCACACCCAAGATTCTTCCTCCTGTAACATCCTAATGGCAATGATCACTGTAGCATCTCCCTAGAGTACTTTTTAAACACAAATTTCCGCTGCTGTTGATGCTACCAGAGACACAGAACTGCCCATCAACTGCGACAAACCCTCAAAGGCAGAGATCAAGGAGGCCATCATGACTCTGAAAAATGGAAAGGCTGCAGGGCGGGATGAGATACCAGCAGAAGCCATCAAAGCAGACACAGAGGCACCTGTCAACATGCTTTACAGCCTCTTCGGCAAGATCTGGGAGAAGGAGGTACCGGCCCAGTGGAAAGAAGGAATCATCATCAAGCTGCCAAAGAAAGGAGACCTCATTGACTGCAGCAACTACCGAGGGATCATCCTCCTGTCAACGCCAGGCAAGGTTCTCAACAGGGTTCTACTGAAGAGGATAAAGAGGCTGTCGACCCCAAGCTCTGAGACCAGCAGGCAGGCTTCGGTGGAACAAATCATGTTGCTGACCAGATCGCCAGCCTGCGCATCATCGTGGTGCAGCCGCTTGAGTGGAACTCCCCCCTCTACATCAACTTCATAGATTATGAGAAGGCCTTCAACAGTGTGGACAGAGAGATGTTGTGGAAGCTGCTGAGACTCCCCCAGAAGATCATCTCCCTCATCCGGTGCACCTACCAGGGCATGAACTGCAGGATTGCCCACACTGGCCAGTTGTCTGAAAGTTTCGAGGTGAAGACCGGAGTTTGGCAGTTGACTGGATCATGAAGACCAACTACAACAGGCAGGAACAATGGTATACAGTGGACACTCTGGATGCCAGCTCGACGACCTTGACTTTGCACAAACTCCGCATCTTCAACTCCAATATAAAATCAGTTCTGCTCTTCGGATGCAAGACATGATGGACAACTCAGACGATGCAACAAAAGATGCAGACATTCTTCAACACCTGCCTGAGGCGCATCTACAAAATCCAATGGCAGAGAAGATCCGAAATGAAGATCTGTGGGAGCATGCGGGACAGGAACCAGTGGCCAAGCAGATACTGCGAAGGAAGTGGGGCTGGATCAAACACACCCTCAGGAAGCCAGCTTCCAGCCACCATACGCTGAGCCCTGACCTGGAACCCACAGGGAAAGAGGAAGAGAGGCCGACCTCGCAACAGCTGGAGGCGAGACACTGAGGCAGAGCTGAGGCAACAAGGGGCCAAACTGGACTGGAATGACCAGAACAGCCCAGAACAGAGTGCGACGGCGAAGGGTCGTCGATGGTCTATGCTCCACTGGGAGCGATGGGCATAATGAATGAATGAATGATTGATGCTACTACAGTTACCATTGAAGCTACTTGGGTTGTGTGAATGAACGACTTGTGGGTTGACTTCAACCGGTGACAGCCCTGATATGGCCCACTGCGGTCGGCTGAGCTATAAGTAACATTACCTTACCTTACTAGTCCGTACCTGTTCTTTCCATTGTTACCTTTGTTGGTTTTTGTAGTTGTCGTGGCATGGAGTGACTGTGAGTGTGCTGTTACAGGACCATGGCATTCCGCTGCCTGTCACGCCCAAAAGTCCTTGGAGCATGGATGCCAACTTGATGCACATCAGGTGGGTTTTGCTTTTGTGTGCTGTCACATTTGGGGCTCTTTTCAGTCCACCTTTGCATAAGCAATGTTTGGACGGTGCAACAAAAATGCTACCAGTGTCTCGAGCTTGCATAAGTGTCATGTCCCAACATACCAGCAGCCAAGACACCACCACAGAAACACAACGCTATGAGCATGACATTTTTTTTTAATGATGAATAAATGACCAGTTCATGTGTGTGTACATGTTTATGCACAGTTAACAGGGTCTGGCCTGCTTGATCAAATTCTTGCTGAAGTATCATGAAGGTATGAAAGAATATGCATGCTTTTATTCGTCTATTCCAAACAAAAACACGCCATATTCTGAATGATTGAAATATTTCCTTGACTTAATGAGCGCCCCGCTGTAGAGCATCCTGTGGGCAGTGATCTCAGAGTCGTGGCCAGCACCAAGCCAGCCCGACAGAAGTGAACATCACTTTTCTCAGAGCAGGGCCAACACATGTAACAAAGTGTGACACGGTCACCCTGTCTTGTCATTCCTGTCTTTGAATTTCACCAGCAGTTCTTCCGACTGTCCGTTGATCTGCTGTTGCAGACAATAGATTTGTTGTTCATTTGTCTAGCATTTACTGTCATTTATTCATTAGATGGTGCCTTTCATTTCTGTGGGGGTAGTACACCGTGTGGAGTTTTGATAAATGCGTGGATTATTTGGGTCATGAAGCACTGTGTATTGTGGCTTGTGTAACCGAATGTATCGGTTCAAATGATTTTCCCAATAATATCTGTGTGCTGATCTGGTTGTAATGTTTACAACTATGGCAGAACAGTGGTGACGTATAGCATGGCAGAACAATAGTGATGGCACAGTATGGTACCAACAGTGTTGATGTACAGTATGCAGAAAAATAGTGACGTACAGTATGGCACAAACAATAGTGACATACAGTATGGCAGAACAGTAGTGATAACCGTTTAGCATATGCAGAACAGTTATGGCAGAACATAGTGATGTACAGTATTGCAGAAAGCAGTATTGATGTACAGTTATGGCAGAAACAATAGTGATGTACAGTATG
>JADBJO010016603.1:35000-40063 GCA_016801955.1 Conus betulinus | reverse complement strand
GGTTTGTTTTTTTGTTTTTGAGTAAAAACGTTGTCGGTTATGTCGGATACTTCTGGGCATATAGGCGTGCAATCGAATGGGACCAACTTACATGGCATAGAATTTGTTGCTGTGTAATCATTCTGGGCTGGTCTAGAGTTAGCGTTTAAGTAGTTTTGCATGACATCTGCACTGACGTGCCGATTTTCTTTCAAGTAAAAATCCAAGTGCAGAAGAAGAAGCAAAAACGTTGTCAGAAAAAACCCTCAATATATAATGCATGAGGACTAGGTTTCAGGGGGGAGCACCATTAAAATAGTGTGCAGGAGACGAGCGAGCATTCTGTTAAAATTACTGGAGCATGCACAGAAAACCCTGTCTAACATTATTAGTATTAAAACTGTGTCCAAAGGGCCCCAGCCCCGCCAGCAGCGTCAAAACGACCCCTGCAACATGCTTAGGTACATCCCTGTTTACATTTTGGGGACTGGAAACATGTCAGAAATCACACCTGACGGGCTCAGTGGGCGTGTCTTGGGCGGACTGTCAGTGGAAATTGTACGATCACCAATCAGTTTCCTTCAGCACAGGCATATAGGGAACTGCGTTACAGATGGGAGTACCTAGGCGTCAAGTCTTGGGGGGAACTTCTTTCTGCCCCACGCTGAGGGCAAAAACCTGTTAAGAAAAGATAAAGATACTGAAAGCGACTATAAAGAAACAAAAACACGGCTAAAGAAAATACACATAACCCGTCATCCGCCACCTCAACGGCCTCCAGGCGCATGCAGACAAATAAAGCTAGTGTCTGTCTGTTGACGTCCACGATCAAAAATTACTGACTGACAAAAAAAAAAAAACAAGCAAAACCAAACCAAAGAAAAACAAGTACAAACACGCCTCAAGGGTATCACTCGCTGCATGCAGTTTCTCCAAAGGGACAGACATTACCAAGGATTACAGCAGGCCTTTTCTCTCAAAGAAAACTCACATTCCAAGAGGGTTTGTCTTTTGGTCGTGACAAAATTCACTGGCGACGTTATAAAAATATCCTTCCTGAAAAAAACTGTTCTTCTTGTCACTGTTTAACAACCTGGGTTTGGTGGGGTTCCTGGCGCTGATGATCTTTTTGGCCATGGAACAGTGCAAGTTTCTGCAAAATTCATATCACAGTGGGGACCATTAAATCAGTCTGTAAACTATTCTCCAAAACTTTTTTGACGATTTAACTCTTTCCTCACACTAGTGGACAGCACTGGAAACTCTGACATTCTCATGGATCTTCTTGTAACTAGGTTCTTTTCAACTTCGCCATTTTCGTCATCTTCAATCGAGATTTTCGTGGCGGATCGAGTTTTTCCAAGATAGTGTTAGACACCACGGCTGTTTGCGTTCAAACACAGGCATGGCCCGGGTGCTTATGAACAATCACCAACTTTTACGGCTCTTTTACTTCAATTAAATCTAAATAAATGTCAGCGACCGCCCAGAGGAAACGTGGGAACAAACGAGTCACCAAGGACAACCCACAACGCGTTTCGACCTCTTAGGTCTTCTTCCGGTGCAACAAAAATGAAAACAAATAACGCAAATGTCACTATTCGTTTACGTTGTTATGCATCAAACCCAAGAGGGCGAGTGACAAAATTGTCCTTTTTCAAGGTCTGATAAGAGAAGGTCATTCAACGCCTTCTTTCTTGCGCTGAACACAGAAGCGATCAAAGCTAAGTGCATTTTCGTTATTTGTTTCATTTTTGTTGTACCTGAAGAAGACCTAGGAGGTCGAAACGCGTTTGTAGTTTGTCTTGTGACTCGTTTGTCCACGTTTCTCTGGGCGGTTCGCTGACATTTATTTCAGATTTGTTTAGATTTCCACCTGCAGTCGTTTCACTTTGCAACTGGCTCTCTTCAATGTTACAATTAACTACATAATTAGCAAAAATAAAAAAAAATAGTTGATGATTCTGCACTCGATGGAGTAGTGGGTCACCTGCACGTCCATAAAACGCGGCCGACTCCAGGCTGAGCAAAGTGTATTTACTTGTTCTCATCACTTAAAACTAATTGTATCACCATTCACAATTCGTAGACAAACTTTTCCTGAATCTAAAACTTATTGGGGAAATTCAACAGTCTAGCAAAAAAAAAAAAAAAAGCAAACAAACAAACAAAAAAAAGCAAACAAACACCAAAGAAAACAACAACAATAAAATGAAAAAAAAAAGGAAAAAACCGCCAAAATTCTGGGAGTTATTTTTGATCAAAATCGCAACATTAAGAGAGTCACATTCAATACATAAAACACGCTGTCAGAAACAAACAAACAAACAAAAAAAAGTACTTTGAGTTGTGCCGCACACAGATTATGTAACCGATAACAAAACCCTTCTTCATCTTCATTTATCAAAAATGGATCGGCTGTGCCATTTATGGTTCTGACAGACCTCTTTTTCTCGACATGATTGATCCCGCACACCATCAAAGACTTGACTCAATAGAAAAAAGTGTAAAGCGCTGCGTACCTGAACTACATACAGTAAACGAGGCTAGCGAACCACCCAATTCCAAAGGTAGACTAAAACTTCACTTAAAACTATTGTTTGAACCAGTTTTCTAAACCTTAGAATCCTCCATATGAGCACGTTTTTCACCAAACACATTTTAAAATGACTTTTAAAAAGTGCCAGTACTGTTTTTCCATTAGATCTCAGAGTTGTTTACAATATTTCACATATTCTTGACAATCCATTGTGGACTTTCTCTTTTTACTCCAGAACCCATTTTGATATTGCTTCATTTATGTAAGTTTTTCATGAGCTCTCCCAAATCCAAGACCTTTTCTGGCCGATCTCTGTTTAAAAGATCCAGAAGGAGAGCTCATTCCTGTTGTTCTTGTTCCAGCTGTCCCAGTAAAAATATGGAAATAAAATCGTCCCCTACAGCTCTAGTTAAACTGCATACCTCACAGGCAAGGTCTTGACAGTCAGGATAGTTCAGTCTGGACTTTAACACCACCGCCCTGAGCTCATGAACCTTTCTGTTAGGATTAAACCTCTCTGAATATGATGATAACAACAATGCTCTCATTATAGTTCTCGGTCCAGATAGTATTCAGGGCAAAGGAATCACAGGAAGTCGTTTTGCGTATATAAACAATGCAACAAAATTACAAGGAATTGTTTAGGTCGCCTTTCCCCTGCACAGATCTGAAATTCAGCGGTCTTCATTTTTAGAACTGCCCCGCATTGCCTAAATTCGTCTTAATTCGTAGATATTGTTCAACTGGTGCAAAAGCAAGACTCGTCAATTCACAAATTACTTCTTGGCTTGATGATTGTAACTCAGTACAGAATGGTTTGCCAGTGGAACACATGTTCCGGTTTCAGTGATTCGAAACAGTGTAGCACTACTCGTCCTGGAGGAAAGGAAACGAAATCACTGGCTGCCTGTTAAGTTTTCGTTATCAGTACAAATTAGCCACTCTTGCCTTCCGTTTTTCAAGGTTCTTTTCACCACCCCTGTCATGCACACTCTGCACATACCAGTCATCATGCATTCTCCGCTCTGTCAGCTCCAGTCAGAAACTTCTGAAGATGCGAACTCGAAATGTAAAATCTATTGGAGGGCATTCTTTCAGTGTTGCTGCTGTTTAGAGCTGTTAAGAACTAATTGCCTCCCACTTTACAAAACCAGCCTACCTTATCTGTTTTTGAAGCGCAGATAAAAACTGATCTTTTCAGTCATTAATTCAGTTCTATCATTTTGAAAAAATGCCTTCCCATATTGTGTGTACATATAATGTTCTGTAGCAAGATAACATCATGCTGTGTGATCAAAGGCCTGATGAGTTGTTTTCAACGAGAAGCGCGCCATGCAAATGCTGTAATAATACTAATAATGATAACAATGATATCATAATAACAATCTCTATTATTATCATTATTATTAACAATAATGATAATACTAATATACTCATCATAATAATAATTATTATTATAACTATCATCAATCACGTCAAAGACGCCTAGCAAAAAGACTAATCAATACAAAAGAAAAGTAAAGTTTTTCTATCAATACAAAAGAAAAGTAAAGTTTTTCTATCAATACAAAAAGAAAAGTAAAGTTTTTTCTATCAATACAAAAGAAAAGTAAAGTTTTTCTATCAATACAAAAGAAACGTAAAGTTTTTCTATCAATACAAAAGAAAAGTAAAGTTTTTCTATCAATGCAAAAGAAAAAGTAAAGTTTTTCTATCATACAAAAGAAAAGTAAAGTTTTTCTATCAATACAAAAAAAAAAGTAAAGTTTTTTCTATCAATACAAAAGAAAAGTAAAGTTTTTCTTCTAGACATGTTAGAATCTTACTGAGTTAATACTGTTTTTTTTCCACACGTGGCTGCACAGCAGTTTTGTACTGTTTACACATAGTTTGCTTTTTTAAAAAAAAAATACACACTCGTCTCTGTCAAAGGTGGAAAATATCCATGGAGTATTCCAACTGTTGGGCTTCTTCCTCCACTTCTATCTATAGAGTGTTGGGATGTGCATGGATTTAGACAAAGGTACTTCAGAGTAGAAACCAGTGACAGTTTTTCCAATCGATGTATTTTTCAGTTTCCAAACATTGTTTATCCAATGTACGGGTTTTCAATTATTTCAAAAGTGTTTAAAATGATTTTATTTTGTTCTTTAGAAATGCATACTTTATATATAATCGATGTTGACATCGTAATACTTCTTAGAAATCCAACCCCTCTCCCATCTCCTCCCTGGTTTTGTTCGCTAGGGCTGGACTTCAGATGAATGCGCCGAGTAAATGGTTTGCAACTGTTGACTTGGTTATACTGTGAGTGACGTGTCGGTCTTGTTGATTTAGCACATAGTGACAGTTGTTGTTCATTGTGTCACTTTGGGTCATTCGCTGCTTTACTATGTGAACGCGAAGTTGTTTATGTGTTAGCTTTTGCGTGGAAAAGAAACTGACTCTTTCTATTATTTTTGGTTTTG
Source organism: Conus betulinus (assembly GCA_016801955.1). NCBI lineage: Eukaryota > Metazoa > Mollusca > Gastropoda > Neogastropoda > Conidae > Conus > Conus betulinus. Next base: position 35,077 of record JADBJO010016603.1, on the reverse strand, counting down.
TGGCGTTTCTTGTGATCGCCATTGTCGAGTTTTAGGTAAGCGTAGATGCAGAGGTACGTTCTTTGTTTTAAGATCAT
>JADBJO010016603.1:25000-32500 GCA_016801955.1 Conus betulinus | reverse complement strand
AGTTGAACGTTAATCTCCCCTTCATCGTCGTGCGATCACAGCAGTATGTCTCATGGCGGATTGTTATTAACAATCTTTTTTTTTTCTAATTTGTGGATGAAAGGGCCCGTGAAGCGATTTATCAGACAAAAGTCTGAATCTGGTACAGTAGCCCGGTCACCAAACTGTAGTATATGGTACAATTACCCGGATACCAAACCACAGGATCTAGTACAATGACACCGATACCAACCTGTAGCATCTGGTACGATAACATGGATACCGGACTGTAGAATCTGGTCCAATAACCCGGATACCAGACTGTAGGACCTGGTGCAATAACATACCAAGCCGTAGGATCTGGTACAATAACACGGACACCAGATGTAGAATCTGGTTTAATAACCCGGATGCCAAACTGTAGGATCACACTTCAAAGGAGTACAATCACGGATTTCTCCTCTCTGGTCTGTTCTGAATGTTGCCTGAGTGGAACGTGAAATTTTCAATTCCAAGGAGTACTTGATGGCATCTATTAGGTTTCCTCTCACAAACTGTCCTATCGTCTCTCTCTCTCTCTCTCTCTCTCTCTCTCTCTCTCTCTCTCCACACACACACACATCACTGTATACACCATACAATATGACCACAGATATTGAAAACCTCGTTTATACAAACACACTTAATCAAACGGTCGTTAACGTCACGGATGATTGTATCATCATTGGCTGGAACTCTAACCAGACATGGAACAGCCAACAGAACCTGATCAGTCAGGACATCGTGGACGCGATAGGTCTAGTCAGGTCCACCATCCTGATCCCCATACTGTTCCTTATCGGCTTTCCGGGCAACGTCATCAACATGGTGGTTTTCTTCAAGCAAGGTCTGAGAGAAAGAATTAACCTGTGTCTCTTTTCGTTGGCGCTGGTGGACATCATTTTCGTCATCTTTCTCTTCATATTTAACGCTGACCGAATGCGAGGATATATCACAAATGACGAATTCGGGAATCTGCGTCTTCTCGTGTACATGATAGACAAGAACGTCCTTGGTCTCTATGGCGTCAGCTCAGCGTCCTTGTTCATATCAACTATTATTTCTACCGAGCGATGTGTGTGCATCTTATTCCCGTTACGAGCCCAGAGATGTATTCCAACCAAGGTTATAGGTGTCATGGTCGTCATCAGCGTGTGCGTGATAGGATTCGCACGCTTTGCAGCCACAGCTAAGTTTCGTGTTGGTTGTTTCTACGAAATCCACACAGGCAAAATTGTGTGGCAGACTACACTCAGCGAATATTACTTCCAGAATAAAGAGATGGTAGATACTCTGGATGGAATATTCTACGGATTTTGTTTTAGACTGGGCTGCCCACTCATCGTTTTCATCACCACCACCCATCACTGCTGTCAAACTGCGAGAAATCAAACGATGGCGTCATCGTTCATCGTCCAGTATGTCCGACAAAGAGACTGCCGTGACTAAAATGCTCATCTGGCTGTCCGTTGAATTCTTAATTCTGTGTCTGCCTAACATTGTTCTGCTGGTTTCCCCAATGTTTGACCCCCAGTTAAATTTTGGTGGTCAGTACGAAAATGTATATGAGGTTCTGATCATTTGTGGTGACTTATGTTCCTACTCAAACTGCGCAGTTAACTGTTTCGTATACTACTTCACTGGCTCCAAGTACAGGGAGACGCTGCATCGTCTGTTTGGCGTAAGGGCATCCTCAATTGCACGCCAAGGACAACAGACACGTTATAAAATAACAACTAAAGTGAATCTTGGATTCAAGAGATGATTCAAGAAAACAATGAAGCAGAGCAAACTGATTAGGTGTCGTTTTGTTTGCGTTACCTTGATCATGCATTCCAAAAGGAAACCCACGAGCACTTGCTGTTGATGTAGCGATAAGAAAACAATCGATCGGCTATTAAAGCACATGTGTACGTGGTTTAGGGAGGTACAAATACAAATAAAATGAATAACATGAAAAACATGAAAGACAGGCATGAATTTCAATTTGTAACCAGGGAAAATAACATATCAAACAATTCTATGAGGAACACCTATTAATCGACACTGCTCACACATTGTGAGTATGTAATCACTTCGTGTGTGTGTGTTGTGTGTGTGTGTGTGTGTGTGTGTGTGTGTGTGTGTGTGTGTGTGTGTGTGTGTGTGAAACATTAACATTAGCAATGTTTTGGCAATTACAAATGCATGTATGTAAAAACATGTAAAAAACCGATAATACCGATACTCGTTCGCAGCCACCACCTAAACAATGATATCACCCGGTGGTGATTGTTGTAAATCAACAGAAAAATGTGGCCAACGCATGGATAACGAAAACATAAAAGTGAACCAGTAAGGTTCGCCCATATACCGGTATGTTGATCCTACACTGTCTGAAAACTGGGATAGTAAGTTTGCTGAGGAAACAAACTATTATAGGAAATTCATCAAAACGCAACACTAGAAAAGTGACAATGTTTTGGAAACACTGTAGATTACGATTTTCACTGAATCCAAGTTTATGCGTTCTGGTTTCTGATAAAAATTCATTTTCAGGTCATTGATTGGTTGCTAATTCGAATCGTGCACATGCAGTTTCTGACTTCTTGTGTTTTCGTCTGCCCTTACATCTTTTATGTTTACAATACGTAGGACGTAATGTACGGAAATACATAACTTCTTGTGAGGATAAGAAACCCTAAAGCTCAAATACGGTTGATAACTATGCAAAAGGCAGTGTGAAACCACGGCTCTACTACAAATTATCTACTTACCTAATGCCTTTTAGACAATGGTACAAAAAGGGATTTCTATTTTTCTCTGTTTTCGTGAAGTTGTGTCATGAGTTCAGCTGGAGTGTGTTCACAGTTTATCTTTCATGCATTATAGACCAGCTTTGATCTTTGATCTAGTTGCAAAGTGAAACGACCGCAGGCAGAAATCTAAACAAATCTTAAATAAATGTCAGCGAACCGCCCAGAGAAACGTGGACAAACGAGACACAAGACAAACACACAACGCGTTTCGACCTCTTAGGTCTTCCTCAGGTGAAACAAAAACGAACAAAATAACGAAAATGCACTCAGCTTTGATCGCTTCAGATTGCTTCTGAGTTCAGCGCAAGGAAGAAGGCGTTGAGACTCGTTTGTCCACGTTTCTCTGGGCAGTTCGCTGACATTTATTTAATCTTTGAAGCAAGAAACAATTCCCTTGTCACAATCCGGTGGACAAAGATCAAATTCTATTGATATCAGGTTCTATTGTCTTTGTTCAGAATCAAACAGGGTTAAACTGTTTCTCACATACTCTCCTACTGTAGAAATGTCATGATGTCACAGCGACAAAATCTGCTATCAAATCTCAGCTGGAAAAAAAAAATTCAAGGCATTGATCTGTGGCCTATAAATATTCATATGTACTTCATAATTACTTAATCTGTGTTCAGTGACTCTTCATAATTACATACGCAGGTCTGCTGTTGTAGGGTCTGCTTTGGGAGTAAAGGGTGATGAATCAAAATATTTCTGTGCGCATGAATTTGGTTCTCTTCATTGAAGAAATGCTACATGAATGAATAGTACATAGACATTTAGAATGCTAAAGACTTGATTTGGGTTGCAAAGCTATTCCAGTCAAACAATGCTTGCATGACTAACTGGGGATAATTATTGCTATCAAGTGGGGGTGTTGAACCTCGTGATCTTATAATTAAGAAGAGTTACCGTTATTGTTGCTAATTGGAAAGAAGACAAAATGAATAACGGAACTTACCACATTTCACGCCCCCGCCCCGCTCCTGTTTTTTCAATGACTATTAGATGTCTATAATTACCACTCAGTTCCTTCTTTCCTGCAGTGCAGGGGTGTTAATCAATGGGTGTTTACCCATAGCAGTGGGATAGACCTGATCTCTTGCCTTAGTCTTTGGCATCAGAAATTTAACCAGAAAGATTTCAGAGGGACAATTGTAAGGTGTTGCTTATACCATTATGACCTGGAGCAATACAATTGTTGTTGTTGTTGTTGTTGTTGTTGTTGTTGTTGTTGTCGTCGTCGTCGTCGTCGTCGTCGTTCGTTTCTTCTTCTTCTTTCTTTTCTCTCTTCTTCTTCTTCTTCTTCTTCTTCTTCTTCTTCTTCTCTTCTTTCTTCTTCTTCTTCTCTCTCCAGATAAAGATAATGGCCGATTGACCAGTCACCAAAGCAACCGAGCAAGCCACATCAAAGTTTTGAACTTTTGTCAACTTTTAAGGGGTTTGAACACCCTCACTTTACTGGGTGTCGTTCCCTGCTTGTCAGCACCCGATGTGAGTTATGTAGCTTCACCTACCTTGAGCTACCTGTCTTCACGTGAGGAGCAGTCCACAGGAACCGTAAATGAACCGTGAGCATGCAAGTCTTTGGGCACATTGGTATCCAGTGTGTCGCACTGAAAACATGCACCTAAATACACTCTCAAACTGCGTGTGATACATAGTGACTGGAAAAAGAAACCATGGAAGTGGGGATAGCTAGGAGGGACGCAGGAAAGAATTAGCATGTCACAGTTCATACACCCTGACCTGTCACACGTGCTTTCCAGAATATTTCATGTATTTTGACTGACAATAACATCAGGTTACGAGAACAAACTGGCCACATGGTAGTGAGAATATTAATATTGTGTTCATATTAAATCTAATTCATAAAGCAAAACCTAAATCAAATAAAGATCACCACAAGATATTATTTCATGTGAACCTAGCGTCACTGTCTCCTAGCTAAACCGTTGACAGAATCATTTTGTCTTTATTTTTTCTTCTTTTTGTTTAATGCCCTGTGATTTGTTTGAAGGCCAACATAGTTGGACAAAAAGAATAACTTTGTTGTTTTCGAGCTGTACATCAAATGCAGCCTGTATGATATGACATGTATGGGTGCGTCTGACCGAAGCCAATTCATCCAGATGACGACGTCAGAATGCTGTGTAAAATTCATGTTCCAAAGCCACTCGTATTGAACACTTTTGCCCAATCGGTGTCATAATTATTCATACTTGAAAACGTGCAACAGCCTATACACAAAGACAACAAATATTACGTTTCTGTGCCTCTTAGTCTATTTCTATGTTTGTGCGTATACTCAGCAAACCATCCATATATGTTGGAAGGTTTCTTTACCTGGAAGTCCATTTTCAACTTTGTACATGTACTCAGCAAACCACCTAGATCTGCGGGAAGGTTTCTTTCCCTGGTGATATATTTCCGTCTTTGGGCAGATATTCAGCAAACCATCTAGATACTGGGAATGTTTCTTTACCTGAAAGTCTAATTCCACCTTTGTACATATACTCAGCAAACCATTTACATACGTGGGAAGATTTCTTTACGTGGTAGTCTAATTCCATTTTCGTGCATCCACTCAGCAAACCATCTAGATACGTGGGAAGGTTTCTTTACCTGGTAGTCTATTTCCATCTTTGTGGGTATAATCAGCAAACCACCTAGATATGTGTGGGAACTTCATTCACGGATGTGTACCTTCCCCGATAACTGGTAAGTTTGCTGGCATTTACTTCATGTGTGTACATTGCGCACATGCACGTTTTTATCCGCGTCTTGTTACACTGACATTTTATGCATGTTCACTTTCCTTACATTTCAATACTGATTTTTGCCTGACGTGTGTAAACAACTGTCCGTCTCACTCTCTCTCTGTCTGTCTCTGTCTGTCTGTCTGTCTGTCTGTCTGTCTGTCTGTCTGTCTGTCTCTCTCTCTCTCTCTCTCTCTCTCTCTCTCTCTCTCTCTCTGCGTGCGTGTGTTTGTGTTTGTGTGATTGCGTGCGTGCCTGTATGTGTATGTGGTAAACTTCAGCTTTGGCGTTTTCTGAGACAGTGCGTGCATCAGTGTCCTAACCTTGGGAGAAATGTTTTATTGTCGACATCTTTCCAGTCATTCCATGAATTCAGATGCTACTGGACTGTCACAGTCGTTAATCTGTGATTGGCGTTTCCTGCAACATTTTAAATACAATTAGATTGAGTTTTTTTTTTCTTTCTAAATTGCGATGATTTAGATATGTGCTTTGCACACTGACGCAAGACATACAACGTTGTATGTGATGAAATGCTGTAATCAAAATCAAGCAATAAACCCGCAAGTATTGATATTTAATGTAATTCAGAAGAGTTGGAGATACGAATAACTATACTACTGAGTGTATAATATCTTATCAAATGAAGTTAGGCATGACATCCTAAGTTTATTATTTGTAGTGATTCAGCTGAAACAGTTGCAGTCAACAGATGATAAAACAATCTATTTGTTCCATTAATAACAGATCTTAAAACAAATGAACAAACTAAAGGAAGAAGGGAAAGGAAATATAACATCAACAGCAAAACAAAAACAAAACTACCAAAACCAGGTAACAACAATATCATCAACTAGAGGAATTCATAGTGAATTTTACCTCTGAACCGAAATAATAGAATATGGGAAAATATGTAATGTAAATACCAAGTAAAATCAATAGTCATGAATGATATGTTAAATTAAAACTAAGATGTGACCTCAAAGGACTTAATAACGCAGATTTGGAGCACATGGGTTATCAGTATAATGATATTATAAAAAAAAGTCCAAGGGTGCATTATCAAAGCAGACAACTTAACCTTTCATCACATATATGGTACAATGGGTGTGAAGCCCCGCGTGTGTTAACTGTGCACTGACCAATCAATTGGACAGAAACAGGTTTCTACGCTTAGTCATGCCTTAATCTGTCCCACAAGACGGTCAAGTGAGGGGTTGTGTGCAAGCTGGGGAAAGATAGCGAGATAGCTGCCGAGAAATGTGCTAAGTGGATCATAATATAGATTAGCTCAGCTCACTTTAGCCGTTAGTAAAGCTTTCTTCTGAATCATGTGTGTGTGTGTGTGTGTGTGTGTGTGTGTGTGTGTGTGTGTGTGTGTGTGTGTGTGTGTGTGTGTGTGTGTGTGTGTGTGTGTGTGTGTGTGTGTGTGTGTGTGTGTGTGTGAGAGACATCATAGGTACCATAACCGCTGCGGATGGTGCTACAAGAGTCTGCATTCTGAAGAGTGGAAGCGGGGATCCCATCACCAGCAACCAAACGCACTACATAAATCGGGGTCTTTGGAGCATCGTTTGGTCTAGGGGTGGGCTCAGGAGTAGAGAAGTTTTTGAGTAGTTAAGGCGCTAGGTCGAGCAGAGCAGACCTCTGTTGGCAGGACATAATTGAGAAACGTGTTGCTCTGAAACTGCACACAGCCCTGTAACGAATGTCGGGAACGGAAGCCACTGGATTCAAAAAGACTAATCTGGTTTCATTGAGGTTCGGTGTTCACAGCATTAGCAGATACTGTTTGGTACACACAATAAAAAGATAAAAAAAAAAAAAACCCAGGAGAGAAATATTACCTTAGACATACCTTGCGGAAGAAAATCCCATTTTTTTCCACAAGGATGTGGTCGCTTGAGCGATGAAACAGTAATAGAGAGCAT
>JADBJO010016603.1:15000-20000 GCA_016801955.1 Conus betulinus | reverse complement strand
ATGCTCATTTTCCACTTAATGACTCGCGCACTGACCACCGAGCCACTGGGACACCTGGTATTTGTAGGAAAGTTAAGCCTTATGAAGTTCATGTTCCCCTAGACCAGATCCAGCTTGAACACCTCTCTGCTGCTTCTGCCATTGCATCACTGTATTGCTTTTGTCTGCAGAGAAAACAATTCTGTGCACCATCTTTTGTTTGAATGCTCAGTGTGACCTCGTTCTATCAGGAGAAAGATACTGAGGTGAATAACTTCGATAATATTATTACTGTCTTATATGGTTCTTATCTTGCTGAAATTGCCATGGTTGTTTTGCAGTTAAAAGTTGCAAAAATTTTTACATAGATCAACAATTTTGTGTTTCCACTACGGTATTTCACTTATAGAGATATGCATATATCAGATGTGGGTTTGAACGTACTAACATGGATGATAAGTTGAGAGAGGAGGTGTTTCTTCTTTTTTTTTAGTAAATGCCTAATATCATCTGGCGATAAAAGGCATTAAAAAAAACTGAACTGAACCGAACTGTTTCTTTGGTTTTAGTTATAATACAGAGCATAGATATATTGTAGATGGAAATATGTCTGAGGTTATTGTGTTTGAAAGGAGAAAAAACATGAAATAGATACCACACGAAGAATGCCGGATAATCAAAACGGTGTTAATTACGAAAAAGTAAGCGTTTTGTATCATCACATGGTGAAATAAAGATCGTCCAGTACCATGAAAAGTGCATTTAAGATGGAGGTACAGCCGAGTAACTCTCATTTTTGGGTGCTGAAAACCGGTGTTTAGGTGTGTGTGTGTGTGTGTGTGTGTGTGTGTGTGTGTGTGTGTGTGTGTGTGTGTGTGCTTTCCATAATTGCGTGGGTGAGAGGCGAGTATTTTGTGAGAAGTCTCTTCTTGGTTTTGAACAGCTTGGTGAACACACATATTAGTTGTTGTCTTGTCTTATGAATGGATCAGAATATTTAACGGATCGACACAAAAATCATATCTATAAACATCGTGGAATTTGTCTCTCTCTGCTCTGACAAATGACCCAACCGGGAAGTTTATTCTTTAAAAAATCATATCAAAATATATTCTTTTTTGGATGAATCAGTAATCTTTTGTTCAGGTTTCTATTATGAAAAGCGATTTCTCTTAATCGAAGGAGCTTCAAAATCGTAATTACAGTACAGTTATATAACTTCACACTGGACCATTTAGTCCATGTATAAACTATCATCGGTAAAGTTTTAAACGATAAACGTCTTTTTGAAATCACGTTTCTTGATTTGGACAAAACTTATGACTCCATCTAGAAACCTTGTCATTTCCTGGATCTTAATTTTTCTTTTCCGATGGCGTATCCCTCTCTTCATCAAGATTTCGCTCACAGATAAACAGTTTCAAGATCATCTAAACATCACACACTTTGACATCCATGAGCAGGAGTTGGGTATTACTTAGGGAAGCATCCTGCTCACTGCTCCCCCCCCCCCCCCCCCCCTCCCCCCGCCCCTTCAAATTCAAAATTATGACGTCGTAAATACTGTAACCTACGGTTTGACGTATTCTCCGACCGTTGTTGATTTTCCACTCCACACACGTTGGGCCACCTACAAAGGTGCAAAGCACCAAACCCAGCTTTACACCAAAGAGATGTGACATGGGTAAGCAATTTTGTACAGCAAGAACTCAGTGTATTCTCTTCCAAACCTTCGAAAACACATTGCAGACCATGAAATCATACTGGTAAACGCAACATTCTAACTGTGATAGAAATAAAGTTTCTAGGATGACAGTTCGATCCAAACTCTCAGCTTTAAAGGAGACATATGCTAACTTTTCAGAAAGCTAATATTACAAAGCAGATAAGAAAACTAAACTCTATAGGGCTTTTATCCACTCTAAACTAGAATTCGACAGTACCAGTTGAGCAAACCACACTTAATCCTGTATCTCATCAACGACTTCGATTTAGTTTAGGGCAGTTCCACACTAAATCTATACAGAGGCACAGATGCAGTGGAGCCCATCCGTCTTCGACCATGTACTTGACCTCCTGCTACACTATTCCTTGTACCTATTCTATGAGCCTTCACCCCCTGTTACCAATTATGTTATATCCACATTTCAAAAGATACCTGAAGAACATCACAGTTCGCCCTTAGGAATACGCACTCTACCCGTTTTCAAACGCTAATAGGCCAACCATTGATCTTGGAACCGCTGATGATCTTTTGAAACTTCTAGACAACGTGGACCTGCTTAACACCGGACGTCTCTCTCTTCAATCTGTTAGGACGCCTTACAGATCCTTTTGGGATGAGATTTGTTTCAAAATAAAATCTACCCTTTAAGTGGAATGTTTTCAGAAGATTCGAAGTCGGAAGGAGAAGTAACTTATGTTGCTCATTGTAATGTTATGAATACATTTTCTATGATAGCTCTATCTACATGAATAAAATAAAAGCCTTGGTGATAGCACTCAAGATGGTCTGTCAGTCTAGACAGCCTTTCTCACTCTTCCTGACTCCCTTTTCTATTTTGGACGCCATTCTTAGCTGCAGCTTCAACCATCCTTGACTCCTGATTTCTTTTAGCATTTTATTTCTCTGTATGTTACGACCATAACATAATCTCCCTTGTATTCCTGTTTATGTGGGTTTTCATGGCAATGATATAGCTGGTGATCTTGTTAAGAATGCCACAAATAAGTTGCAGGAGGAGACCTTTTCCCTGTCCAAACCTGCGAGTTTGAGTTCCCAGTTACATCGAAGGCGTCTGGCAACAGGAGTGGAACCCACAAATGGATAACACAAACTTCTTTTACGTCTGTGCAAACTGTTCAATTATCTGCAACAGATGACACAAAACAAGCAAGCAAGCAAGCAAGCACGCACATACTCACACACACACACACACACACACACACACACACACACACACACACACACACACACACACACACACACACACACACACTTAATGTACTGATTACATACAGTTAACATTTTCACACGCACACACGTATGTTTAAAAGGTGAAAAGGCTACATGATGCGTAGCATGTCATGGGCTACTCACAATGAAATACGTTTCAGATAGCGTTTCGATTTGCATGACGTTAGACATAAAAAATAATGTTTAGTATGTTCATTAAATATATGAATTTTGTGAACGCAAATGCGGACATAAGTAATTTCAAACGTGCATGGAAAAATGTCTTCAATCTAAGACAAAGTAGCAAGTTTTGTTTATAATTAAATTTTCGTGCAGTCATTACAACACCTGAGAATTGTTGGAATGGTGCTCAGTCACTTTATCCTTGGAATCTATTAGTTTATTATTGTTCAGTCCCTTGTGGATTCATTCCAAGAATTGGCCCTCAGCACTTGTGTGTCTTTAGATGTTATCTTTTCATATTTTCTACTTTTCACTAGAAAATGTAGCTTATTTTGTTGTTTCGTAATTTTCTTTTGCTTCTTAGGTGGGACCTTTGGTTTTTTTCTTTTTTTTTTTTTTCTTTTTTTTTTTTTGAAAACTCAACAAACATGCAATAGTGTTATATATTAGCCTTTTTCTGGGGTAGCGTTCTCTTTAAAACAAATCTAAAAAGTAGCGGAGTCAAGTTAGGACTTCCCAAGGTCACTGAGGAGAAACAATCGGGTTTGGAAATACTATCGGTATCTTACCAGGAGGAAAGATATGTTAGGCTAGCGGGTTTCCTCCCCTTTGGAGATGATCTACCCCTTGGAGACTATAAGCTTGCTGAAGATTCATTTTGAGAAACATTATATTATTCACCCATTCAAGCACACAGTGTTAGTAAGGCAGAATTAGCTACCACTGCAGATATGAATGCTTACCTTCCCCCTATTTCTCCAATCTAAGATGTGTGTGGAGATAGAGAGAGAGTGTGTTTGTGCGCACAAAACCGGACAGCTGAATTATGATTGTTTGACATTCTCAATTTATTTTTTCAACCACAGCACTGGAGTCATTGACAGAATTTGAATACAAAAGTCTGAATTCGTCGACTGATAATTTTGCCCAAATCTCAGACTATGACAAGGCGTGAAAAGTTCAAAGGAGCTCAACGTCGACAGTCATTTCATATAGCTGTAAGTTTCTACGCAAAACATCCTCAGATGCAGATTACTAAAGGAGTGCTTTCAGTCATTACTTTTTAACACGTGTTTTGGGATTCTATAGCTTTTTCATATTCCGAATGATTTTTTTTTTCATTCGTAAAGCTTGATCGGCGGAGATTCGAAAATGGTGCCGAAATGAATTGTACAAAATATGAGTTTAGTTAAGATATGGGCTTTGTGGTCTGATGTAGCTGTAACGAATAAACCACATTAAATTTTGTGAGTCCAGTAATGTATATGATTTTAATTCCATAGGTTCTCATGCTCCTTCTCAACGTCCTTCAATGAGAACAGCAACACTGAAGAAATTTGGTTGCAGCTGAAAAGACTCCATTCAACGGTCATTTCCCTCATATTGCTCTTCAACCTATAAACATAAGCTCTGGCAGGATTACAACACACACCACACACACACACCACACACACACACACACACACACACACACACACACACACACACACACACACACACACACACACACACACACACACACACACACACACACACACACACACACGCGCGCGCGCGCGTCGTGTGTCGACAACGAGATCCGCTGCTGCTTTCGTAACAGATAGGTGGCGAATTGAGGTCGTGGTTTGCAATATCTTTGAGGCCGTTCTTGAGGAACCAGGAGTTGCCCACAGCTCAGTACTAGGCCCTGCTCTGTGTTCCAACTGTATTTCAATGACCACCACGAACAACTGCCCTAGACTACACGGTTCTTCACTGAGGCATGTTGTGCCACAAGACTGTGGGTTCGCAGGTGGATCAGAGGGAGCTCAACAAGAATGGACCACATGGCAGAATGGAACAAAATGTGTAATATCAGTCCAAAGCCGATAAATGTCAGTCC
>JADBJO010016603.1:0-7500 GCA_016801955.1 Conus betulinus | reverse complement strand
TGCGCGCGCGCGCGCGCTCTTGTGTATGTGTGTGTGTGTGTGTGTGTGTGTGTGTGTGTGTGTGTGTGTGTGTGTGTGTGTGTGTGTGTGTGTGTGCGAAAGAGTTATCTGGCTAATTTTTTTAAAGTTCCCCTTTTTAACTCCCAAATGTGTTCAATGGGTATGTAAAATCACCCTGTTTGGGATGTTCCAAATCTGTGTGTGTGTGTGTGTGTGTGTGTGTGTGTGTGTGTGTGTGTGTGTGTGAGTGTGTGTGTGTGTGTGTGTGTGTGTGTGTGTGTGTGTGTGTGTGTGTGTGTGTGTGTGTGTGTGTGTGTGCCGTGTGTGTTTGTGGATGTATGTGTGCGTGTGTGTGTGTGTGTGTGTGTGTGTGTGTGTGTGTGTGTGTGTGTGTGTGTGTGTGTGTGTGTGTGTGTATGTGCCGTGTATGTGCCGTGTGTATTATTGGATGTATGTGTGCGTGCGTGTGTGTGTTGTGTGTGTGTGTGTGTGTGTGTGTGTGTGTGTGTGTGTGTGTGTGTGTGTGTGTGTGTGTGTGTGTGTGTGTGTGTGTGTGTGTGTGTGTGTGTGTGTGTGTGTGTGCGTGCGTGCGTGCGTGCGTGCGTGCGCGCGAATGTACATGTGTGTGTGCTTAAATTTATTATTGGCAATTGTAAAGTATAATGAAAGTACCCAGATGAAAGTGAAAGTATGTGACTTCGGTAAAAGCGTCATCTTAAAGACAGCAGATGAGGAGAGTCTGCTCGGATGTAACCTCCCCAGAGAAAATCTGCTCCAACCCGGATTGTATCGAGTCTGTCGGAGTAAAAAGAATGGCAGGAAATGCAGCGAAGGAATACGTACAAAATGCAGTACCGAGGGTATGTTAATTAGTACCATCTGAAATCACTAAGAAGGACGTGTGACTTTGGAGTGAGCTCTATATATAACCGTGTCTGTATGTCGCTGTGTCTATGTGTGTCCGCGCCTGTGGGTCACTGTATCTCCATATCACATTTTTTTTCTTTTACATGAGGGTAATGTATATCACCATGCGCACACGTCACCGTATATGTAACCATTTCTGTGTCAAAGTCAGGGCTTGGTTAGAATTAGGTCAAGGTAAGGATTTAGGTATGGTTACAGTTAGGGTTAGGGCTAGGGTAAGACATATCGACACTGTAACATGTGAAAATAGCGGAATATAGAGAAGGTGACATAGAGACAAATTTACATGTCGACACAGTATACAGACTCAGTGACACAGACACGGTGACGCATACACACGATGATACATGCAGACAACGTGACATACAGACAAGGTGACTTGTAGACTTACTCCTGTAATTTCTCATCCCTTCCATACACTCGAAATAATCCTCATCATAATTAAACTGCACCTTCCTGACATAAGCCTAATTCATTTCGTAAATTTACTTTTCGTCTGTTTACCACTCAGATAAATTCCGACAGACTTCAGAGGGCAAAGTGGACAAAACAGCTTACGTCGTCCCTTGAGACTGCAGGCCTGGCAATAAATTGCAGAGCCGTCAGAGTTCAGTGACGCTATGCACTGCACATTCTGCAGGCGCCATTGTTCTACAACATTGTTCTACAAATGTCCATGACAACTTCTTCAAGTTTGGGGTAGCAGCCTTTGTGTGAAATTTAGTGAAGGTGTTTTGATTGCCACGACCTGTAGCCTTCATAATTGACACCGATGATGCACGATTGTTGGCGGCCTCACGCTGGTCAGACATATGTAATAGTTTCTCTTTAAGGCAAGGAACTCAATGGTTTCTATTGCAGTCAGTGACAGATTTTATATTCACGCTTCCACGTCGTTCTTTTTATATCACATTTCTCCTATCCCCCCCCCCCCCCCCCCCTCAGGTTGCTCCCGACCCCAACACTGTCAAGTCATTTTCATAATGACTGAAGACTTTCGTTCATCTGCATCGAGTGTTCCCCACTCTATGTGTTTCCATCTGTTTCTCTATTGTTTTCCCGGCTGAAGAAGACCAACATTGTTTACGTTCATATGGCAGCTCGGAGCTTCTACTCTGTTTGTATACATTGACTTGTGCCTGCAGTCATTATAGCTTAACACGTCCTGTTTATTTAAACTGGCACTCACCTTTTATTGTATTGTGTCTTTTACACATGTCATTTTCTTTTCATTCGTTTTGAATCTCCAAGCAGATATTTAAATACGTTTCTTTATTCTTTATTTATGGCTTATTTTTGGTAATATATTTTCATATTGCTATCTTCCATTTCCCTTTTCAGCCTTCACCAGGTCCTTTGGGAGTCAGGTGGATTGTGATGTTTCCCAGTCAGTATCAGAAACGCTACAAAATTATAGATAGTGCTATACGTACGATATAGTCGGTGGAGACTGAAGTCTACTCTGATCAGACCTAAGCAAATAGTTCCATCAACTTAAAAAAAAAACTCAATGATTCCCATTGCTGTCAATGAAGGATTTAACATCTATGTCATATATTATCTTTTCAATCCACATTCTCCTTTTCAATCCTTCACTGGGCTGTTTGTGAATTCGTTGAATTGTGGTGTTTTCCACCACGGTTCTGGAAACACCAGGCAGTTATAGATGGTGTTCTGCATTAGATACCGTGAGGGGGGGGGGGGGGGGGGGGGGGAGCGGGGTACTGTCACAGCTACTGAAGATCGCGCTCACTGAGCAGTGTTCATTAGGGAAGCTTCACTTTCAGTGTTAAGAAGGAGGGGTCACTGCATGCGGACAGGTCCATGCAACCTATACCGCATCTGTCTAGTTTTGAGACCACACTGCGCACGATTTAAAGCTTTCATCAGGGAAATGAAAGGCAACTCCCGTCGAGCAAACGCAAACCTGCTGTCCTTTCACAAGCGCATAATAAAAACGAGAATGTTCTTACATAACGGCAGCCTGAGTGGCCTTTTTCTGTGGTACCTGTTTGATTCCATATTAGCTGATAATTCAGTAACTAAGCATGCCATCAAAGAAGTGTATCTGAAAGAGCAAAACTTAGGTTCAATCCACCTTTTTCCGTCATCGAAGATATCACTTCATGTGCTGGATAGGGTTGCACGATGCCAAACAAGGTGTAAAACATTATCATGTTATATATTAAAAAAAAAGAACAGAGAGATAGGGTTTGGTGGAAGAATTCAAGTACGCAGGCTACACTTGTCTCTTGTGGTATACGGTTGATGGATGAAATTAACCATTTCTCTCCACAGCCGTTCCTAAGCAATTTAGTTCTTCGAAGAACGTATTCAACAAGGCGCTGCGGAATGAAAAATGTGTTTACACCTGGGGATGCACCTGGCAATTCTTCAGACAACTGAATGGCGTCTTTTTAAACCTTCTCGAAGCTTCAGATCCCCGCTAGACCACGCGCACGTTCTACGTAAAGCTGCGTTTTTTCAGGCGATACAGCAAAATAAGGCGAATGGATGCAGTATGCATTCCTTGGTAACGCAAAAGTGAAGTGGTCGTCAGGAGAGCAATCTCTGTTTCTTTACAGAGATATACGCTCATATGTGTGTGTGCGCGTGAGCGTGTGTGCGTGCGTGCGTGTGTTTGTGTGTGTATGCGTGTGTGTGCGTGCGTATATGTAAGCGCGCACGCACGTGTGTGTGTGTGTGTGTGTGTGTGTGTGTGTGTGTGTGTGTGTGTGTGTGTGTGTGTGTGTGCATGCGCACGAGCATTCAAAACGTATTGTGGGTGTCCTGCGTAAGCTACAATCATAACCGGGTGAATATGGAAGGGAACTGAAAGCTTTATGTCTGGATATGGTCTACGCTAGGACACGGTGAACAACACCTGGCAGCTGGAATTGAAAGGAGAATGGAAGTACGTGTTTCTTGGTGTGACATTTTTTTTATCACATTGGGTCGGGTTGCACACAACAGGCGGTATGCATGCTGATGTGGCCAGACACACTCGTGCGCGCCTTCAAAGAAACACATTCACGCCCACATACATGCAAAAAACGTAATAGTACATACACATGCGCTTTCACGGGCAATAAATCATACATAAACGCACGCGTGCGAGCACCCCCCCCCCCCCCCCCCCCAACACACACACACACACACACACACACACACACACACACACACACACACACACACACGAACACACGCATGCACGCACACACACACACACACACACACGCACGCACGCACGCACGCACGCACGCACGCACGCACGCACGCACGCACGCACACACACACACACACACACACACACACACACACACACACACACACACACACACACAGATACACAAACACACAGAGATACACACACGCGCGCGCACACACAGAGAATAACGCATACAGTTTGGTCATCAAAGTTACGTCGCACTGGGAATACAAAGTGAAATTAACTATCACAATATTTGTTCGAGAATTAGCTTCCGCATTTGAGTTTGCAACAATCACTTCGTCACGTGCACCCTGATGGCTCGTATGCACAAGGGAGCTTAAAAATCAAATCGCTTATACTGAAAAAAAAAAAAAGAAAGAAACCGGAGCTCCAGTAACAAGGCAACTGTTACCGTCACCATTGCACAAAATGTCACAGTGACATTTTGTGCAGTTATTCACTGCACAAGTTGTCACAATTTGCACAAATTTGCACAAAGTGTCACGATTGTGACAATTTGTGCGTCCGTATGCCTTTTTTTGAAATCCCTGCTGCACAAATTTGCCCTCTCTCTCTCTCTCTCTCTCTCTCTCTCTCTCTCTCTCTCTCTTCTCTGTCTCTGTCCCCGCCCTCTCTCTCTCTCTTATCTGTGTGGGTGTGGGTATGTGGGTGGTTGGATGGATGGGTGGATATACTCTATGATGTCCAAGTGGGGATTTTTTTGTTGTTGCGTTTTTCAATCTGGCTTGCAATTTATAATTTTCAGTTTTATATGATAATGATAAATATTTAGTTTTTGTCTGTATTCACTGCTCATGTTTACCAGATGACAGCTCAAACGAGATGACCCATGTTGGTTGAGGCTAGTAGAAACAACATGATTTGTCTTGATTCGCATGCTCATCTCTCTTTCGCTCTTTCGTAAGGCTTGAGCACTTGTTCTCATATACATCCGTACTAGACATGATATGTATGTCATTTTCAAGTGTTTAGATTTTTTTCCTTGTACAAGTTTTAGATACATTTTGCTGTTTTCTCCATTAAGAGAGCACGGGAGTTTCTTCATTCTTCTGGCAGGGGAGCCGGTCCTTCTTTCTTTGTTCTTCTTGTTCTTCTTCTTCGTCTTCTTCTTCTTCTTCTTCTTCTTCTTCCTCTTCTCTTTTTTTTTTTTTTTTCACACACACACACACACACACGCATACACACACACACACACACACACACACACACACACACACACACACACACACACACACGCATACGCACACACACGCTCTCTCTCTCTCTCTCTCTCTCTCTCTCTCTCTCTCTCTCTCTCTCTCTCTCCTCTCTCTCTCTCTGAATTTATTATGTCATTATTTGTCTATGTGGTTTCTTTCTCCCTCTATCTCTTTTTTTTTTTTTTTACCTTCAGTTTATAAGGTGTTTATACATTTTTGTCGGTTTGTCTGCCTGTCTGCGTCTTTGTACACAGCATCTCTCTGTTGCTTGTGGACAAAAGTGCAGATATTTCATGGATAGGTTCCATATGACCATGGGGTGGTCGTAACGTGAAACATGCAATCCTTCGGTACACTTCAGTGATACACACCTACATGCACTCAATTTGCTCGCATAAAACACTCATACGCACACAAGCAGACAGAGAATAGTAAAATAGTAATATACTACACCATGGCCAAACATAGTATGGACGAAAGTATTCTGACTGTAGCGCTTCTGGAAGAGAGATGTTTTGAGATTTGATTTGGAGACAGCTAGAGAGTTAGAATGTCTTATGTGCAGGGGAAGAGAGTTCCAAAGCCGAGGGCCATAGACAGAGAAAGAACGATAGCCATGAGTTTGACGTTTGTGGCGCCCTTCGCGAAGCAGACGGGAGTCAGAAGAAGAGCGAAGAGTGCAAGAAGGAATGCAGAGACTTGCAAGTTCAGACAGATAGGAAGGTGATGAGTCAGTTATCATATTGAAGCATGTAAGATACAGAGAGTCAATAGTTGGAGAGAGAGAGAGAGAGAGAGAGAGAGAGAGAGAGAGAGAGAGAGAGAGAGAGAGAGAGAGTGACAAAACAGGACACGAACGAACAAACTTAATAGTTTGCTCGCTTTCTTGAAATCGGCGGACGAACAAGACTGACATAGGTTGTGATATTTTAAGCAAGAGTGAATTCGAAACTGCGAGTTGTGATATTTTGTGCAGTCCTTCACTGCACAAAAATATCACAACTGGCATGAAAAATATCACAGTTGTGAATTGTGACAGGCAACCTCTAGCTGAACACATATTTAGTTAAACATACTGTTGGAGGTTGAGATTACAAGTAGGAAGATCCGAATTCACAAGAAACTCGAATGATCAACTCGGTAACAATAAACACGGTACATCCACCCAAACAAAACAAAACAAAACAAACAAACAAACAAAAATTACGCTAAAAATTGTTGCAGGATAACCACCAAATATATGATCATCAATTACACATACGTTCAGCAAACATCTGAAAAGAGTTACATGAAAATTATACATTAAAACCTGTGTTGAAAAAAACAAACAAACAAATAAAATGTGGAAATATAAGACATAAATGTGGTATGTATGTTTGATTCCCATCATAGGGATTTAGTTACAATATTTTGTGTCCCCGGCTGGATTCTACATGGACTGGAGTATGTTAGGCGTTCAAAATGAGAAGACTGGGGTCACACCATCGAGTTTCTTCTACCTAATATATGCGTCTGTGACATCTGCTCAGAGTTATTGACCAATAATGCAGGAATCTGTATCTCTGCCGCTTGTCTGAAGCTAGGATCCTAATGAAAAGGAAGCGAAGAGCAGAACCCTATAATGTAATCTGTGTCCGGAATGGAACCCCATAGCATCATCTTCATCATCCTAGTCCTCACTAAATAATATCGAAACCCGAAAGTGTCCGACTTACTTCCTGCCCTGCTCCCACGAGAGATTTTAGTTTCAATTTTCTCTCCATGTCCATGACCTCTGTGACTTCACGTCGACGTCATCAGAACTGGTAAATTCACGGGTACTTTTGCTGAATTGACGCGGTGACACTCTACAGAGATCGGAAAGATATGTGACTGTATTCGCTTGATGCTAACACCCTTTTAAATTTTGTTTGCTGCGGTTGAAGAAGCTCAATAGATCGAAATGCGTTGTTTCTGTTCTGTAACTTATTTGTTCGATTCGTTCGGTGGTGAAATAATTCTGCTTTTGCTGTTTACCTTCAGTTACCGCCTGAAGTAATCCTCCTATGTAATCAAGGCTGTTTGGGTCACTTATATAGGCCATTTAGGTGTTCAGTGGCATCCACATAATGATATGGAAACAGTCTCTGTTTGATTTCAGTA
>JADBJO010016602.1:22500-40070 GCA_016801955.1 Conus betulinus | reverse complement strand
CATAAGGAAAAATGTCACCAGCGTTCATAATTAGAAATGCACAATTAAAAAGGCAACCATATATAGAAAAAAATGATAGAGGATAGATGGTACACAAAACACATGCACACATCGTAGCAGTTCATTGTTAAAAGCAAGCACACTAAAAAAAATCTCATGTTGGATATGAAAACGCTAGCCATAAACTGAAGTGTAAGTGGTCCTTGTTATTCCGAACCTAGCCAACCAACCAAAACATCCCCAGCAAAGTGATGTGCAAGTTGTCCATGGTTTGTTGAAGGAGCAGCCTACAAAGTCATCCCTGTCTAGAGTAATATGCAAGTGTCCTTCAGGGTTGTTAAAAACCAAGCCACTCACACAGTCTATTCCCCATTTACAGTGATGCGTAAATGGTCTTTTGAATCATTGAGAACCCAGTCAACCACACAAGCTTTCCCTGTCAAAAATGCAGATATCCTTCATGACACTGAGAAACAAGCCACCACAAGAGCTGTACCAATCACACAGCGATGTGCAAGTGGTCCTTCACAAAACAGAGCCCAGCCAACCACACAAGTTGCCCCATCATAAAGTGATGTGCAAATAGTCCTACATGTTGTACACAGTTTAACCAACCACACAATCTATCCACATAAAGTAGTGATATGCAAGTGTTCCAACATGTAGACAGCCTAGCTGAGTATACAAGCTATCCTCACTATAACAGGATGTGCAAATGGTGCTTCATGTTTTTGAGAGGCTGTCTTAGCACACAAAGTATCCCCATCATAAAACTGCCATGCAAAGTAATCCTTCACATTGTAAGGAAACCTAACCAACCACACAAACTGGAGCCCTAACTAACCACACAAACTGGAGCCCTATCTAACCACACAAACTGGAGCCCTAGCTAACCACACCAACTTCCCCCATCACAAACTGATGTGGAGGTGCATTGGTTTTTGTCTTGGTTCTGTGGATAGGCTTGGTTTTTCCCTGTCTTTGAGCTGCTCTCACAGCACATGGGTCAAGTAGAAAATCGGCTTTTGTTCGTTTATATTGGCTTTCAACAGGACAGCAACTCTTCGGCAGTCATGGGCTTTAAAATCGTCACATGCTACTGATTTAGTTGAGATCCGATGGACTTTGGTGACCAGAGAAGAAAAAAAACGAGAAATTTGTTGTCTTTTAACCTATCTATGGTCCATCAAGTCAACACTTGCATTATCATCACTGTCTGTATCTTTCCCCTTCTTTCAACAATAATCATGCTCTCTAAACAGTCCTACACAAAAGCTAAGTGCTATACATCTGACTTCACCTTTCTTTCAACAATATGCACTCTAAAAGTCATACACAAAAGCTAAGTTGTAACTGTATGCATTCTAAGTGCTATACATCTGACTTCAGTCTCTTAGCATCTCTGCTATGACCGGAATACCCTGGGTGACGCATTGAACAAAGTTTGTATGCCTACTTTTAGTCAAACTTTAATTCATTTTGTTCAACATCAAAGAAAAATTCAGGTGGCCCTATCAGCAACATCATAGTGTTCTATTCATGGCGCTGGGTTTGAACAGTTAAAGGAAAGCGGTTTTATTAATTTATATAGGAAAGTTTTTTTTCCAAAATAAACCCCATACTGTAGTTATACAATGTACAGACCCGTTTTCAGCAAATTATTGCTATCTCGAGAGTAGACCCTTAAGAAATACCTGGAGAATAGAAGGGACATCTGGGCAGCAGTGTGCAAAACACATCTGATCAGTGGACAAGTCTCAAATGTGTAGTCCCAAAACATTCATCATCAAGCTAACAGAGCACACTTGGGCATCTACCAGAAGGAAGCAGCCATGGCTAAAAATCTCCAGATCATGATTCTGACCAATGTATAAACCTGTGACAGACGCCATCAATACTGCTGACAACAGCACCATAGCAGCTGTGCTGTCTCACAGCATTACTGCACAAAGCTGTGACAGATGCCATCAATACTGCTGACAACAGCACCATAGCAGCTGTGCTGTCTCCTCACAGCATTACTGCACAAAGCTGTGACAGACGTCATCAATACTGCTGACAACAGCACCATAGCAGCTGCGCTGTCTCCTCACAGCATTACTGCACAAAGCAGTGCCCCTCCTTCAGGTTTCCTCTTCTCATTTCAGAAAACAAAAATGCCCACACAAAACGGGAATGAAAACAACAAATCTGGCCTAAAAATACATTCATCTGATTAATAAAAAGCATATATGAATATCTATATTTAAATCCTCTAACAATTATTGAATACTGTTTGACGCAGAAAAACAATGACAAACTTTTCACAAAAAACACCGGTATAATTTTTGTTATACATAAGAACAGAAAGTTATATACATATCTATATCTGTATCTATACATACCTCAAGGATGATGTGCATTTGTCACAAAACGTTGATGTATGCAGATATGCATATGTTTACTTGTGTATGTGTGCCACACATCCTAACTGTATTTTCTGTTTTATGTAAAAAACATTAACTCTTTAAAAGGGTGTTCCATCAATACCAAGCGGAATTTCAGATCACTAACTGCTGCAAATGCAAAGAGAAAAAAAAAAAAACGCATGTAGGTATTCACGTGTCTGCATGCATCTAAACGTGCATGTGTCTATAAGAAAAAGAAACAAAATAAATGCTTGTTTCTGCTAATCAAGCTGGCAAGTATGTTCATCTCTCTTTCATTCTATAAAGTTTTATTTTTTTTTCTCAATGACTGGAACTGTATCTGCACTTTCTTACTGAATCAGCTAATTCCTTTTGTTTATTATGTTTCACCTGTTTGCTTATCTGTCTACATTCTTCACGATC
The DNA here is from genome assembly GCA_016801955.1 of Conus betulinus. NCBI lineage: Eukaryota > Metazoa > Mollusca > Gastropoda > Neogastropoda > Conidae > Conus > Conus betulinus. The sequence continues at coordinate 37,239 of JADBJO010016602.1, read as the reverse complement.
TGATTTCTTCTGTTGTCCCCTACCAGTCACAGTTCCATTAACAAGAAGAGCACTTGAAAGGCTGTGGGTTATGACATTTTCCCCATGATGAAAAGACCATCATCAAACATGCTGGTGGTGTTTTTCCTCCAGTCTGCGAGGCATCATGAGGGTGGATGATCACTGCTATCACACACTTTCACAGACCACCCCACCCCTCCATCATCTGCAGTTACAGCTTGGATGGGGGAAGGGTGAACCTGGACACCGAGAACGGAGAAAGGTCATAGGTCAGCGGCCTCTCCAACGCCAGTTCAGCCACCACCTTGCCCACCACTGGGGCCAGTTTGAATCCATGACCTGTCGGAGCAGAGAGCCAGACAGTCTCCTGTGATGGAGTCATTCAAGGCCACAGCCCCCAGTACAGAGAGGCAGCAGCATTCTATGAACAGGACAGGAATTCAGTGAATAGGCACAAGTCATTTCATAGTAAAACGCTGAAGAGATGCAGAAAGATGAGAGCATGAAGAGGTTCACGAACGAAGAGACAGGATTTGAGGGGTAACAATATTGTGTTTGTAGTTACAATGTAGTAACTGTAAACTGCTGGCTTTCACTGTTTCACTTGAAAGTATGTCAACACAATCTTGGTCATTAGTACTATCAATAAGCCTCTGTATGTATGTGTGTGCGCGACAGTGTGTATGAGTGTGCACACGTGTGTATATATGTGTGTGTGTGCGTTTGTTGTGTGTGTGGTGTGTGTATGTGTGGTGTGTGAGTGTGTGTGTATGTGTGTGTGTAAGAATGTGTGTGTGTGTGTGCATGTGTGTGTGCATGCATGCAGATTCATATATGTAATATTTATTTCATGTGCATGCACATTCACGCATGTCACAATTACTTTGTATGCATGTAAATGCATGTGTACGAGTGAATTCCTATCTGTGAGCCTGTAAGCACAGATGCATGTTCAACAGTAATATGAAGTGTTGATTTAGAAAAGTATGTATGCATAACAAACCTGAAAATCCAGCAGCAATGACAATGTTTTTGTATTTTGGGTGCAAGTCAATAACTGGATTGCCATCTGGTGTGTTCTGGAAACACACACACACACACACACACACACACACACACACACACACTCATGCACACGCGCGCACACACACACACACGCGCGTGCGGCGCGCACACACACATACACACATGCAACACACACACACACACACACACACACACAACACACACACACACGCACACAGACACACATGCACACAGACAAAAAATCAAACATGGTCCAAGTGGGGCTAACCAGTATAAAAAAAAATAAAATAAAAAGCATGAAGCTAGAAAAAGCAGCAGCTGCTCTCATTCATATGAACTGACTTTTAATTTTTTCACACTAAAAAACAAAAATTCAAAACTTATCGATTGACAATGCGTATCCTCTCATACTTGTGGAATACATGCACTCGTATACTCGAGGGTACACAAATGCTGCTTATCTCTGCATGTCCTCTTACACAAGAAAATGTGCATGTATGCTTTTATGCATACTCCAAAAGCTGACTTGCTCATAATGAAGGATTCTCTGAGGAGCATTTTCTGTTTTCACTCATAAATGCAGAAATCATCTCTCTCTCTCTCTCTCTCTTTCTCTCTCTTTCTCACACATGCACGCACGCACACACGCAAGCACGCATGCACACTTACACATACACTTACTCGCACAACTGCATGTATGTTATATTACTGTGAGGCATTTGAAGGCATTTCAGTCACTCAGAATCTAAACTTGTGAATTATGTATGACATTTATGTCTATGCTCACAAAAACTCAGTATGTATACCCAAAGAGTCCAAAAGAGGCATGCACAGATGCATGTGCATACAAATGCATGCATGCACAGATCTAGGCACACACCCCTCTTCCTCCCCTATACCCACTGTATATATGCAGGCCTCTCCCTCCCTCTTCCTCCCCTATACCCACTGTATATATGCAGGCCTCTCCCTCCCTCTTCCTCCCCTATACCCACTGTATATATGCAGGCCTCTCCCTCCCTCTTCCTCCCTATACCCACTGTATATATGCAGGCCTCTCCCTCCCTTCCTTCCTCCCTATACCCACTGTATATATGCAGGCCTCCACAATGCCAGGAGAGGGTCGCAGCCAGGGCAGGTGAGTGCGTACATACTGTGTGACCTCCTGCCGCACCCAGGAATCATCCACGTCATCCCTGTTGTCGGGGTCAATGTCAGGACCAGCGCTCATAGACACCTGAAGTGAAGGAACGGACAGGGAACTAGACAGTCCTCAGCTGTTGGCACTCTCACCGACATCACTCTCACACTGCTCATTCTGCCTCCTACATACACATACAATGACAGTCCACACTGATGTCACAGCCTCACCAATGACAGCCCGCACAGTGATGTCACAGCCTCACCAATGAGTGATGTCACAGCCTCACCAATGAGTGATGTCACAGCCTCACCAATGACAGTCCACACAGTGATGTCACAGCCTCACCAATGAGTGATGTCACAGCCTCACCAATGAGTGATGTCACAGCCTCACAATGACAGTCCACACAGTGATGTCACAGCCTCACCAATGAGTGATGTCACAGCCTCACCAATGACAGTCCACACACAGTGATGTCACAGCCTCACCAATGACAGTCCAATAATAATAGAAATAATAATGAAATTTTATATGCGCCCCATCTCTGATGAGCTCAAAGCGCTTACAAAGTGTGAATAAAAGCATACACTACAATAAACAGCTGTATTCATGCCAAAGATAGAAAGAAAATGGAGGGAAAACTTCATAAATATTAAGCAAGAAATAAACAAGTCACAAACATCTCACATAATTAAAATCACCCAATTACATGATGAATATCTAATACACAAAATGCAAGCCTAGGCGCGCTCACACACACACACACACACACACACACACACACACACACACACACACACACACTATCACATTTCATGAATAGCATGTCAAAAGGTATTTTGAAAAAAGAAAGGACACAGAAATTCTAGGGGGAAAAAAAACCAAAAAAAATAAAACAAACAAAGAAACAAACAAGACAGAAGAGAAGGAAGCAACACACACACACGCAAAAAGGCTGTATACTCACCCGCGCCCGCACACACAAACACGCGCGCGCGCACATATACACACACACCGACACAGACACACAAACAGACAGACAGCACTACACGTAACTGTACATTTGACAACTCTAAGTCCACACAGTGATGTCACAGCCTCACCAATGAGTGATGTCACAGCCCCACCAATGAGTGATGTCACAGCCTCACCAATGAGTGATGTCACAGCCACACCAATGACAGTCCACACAGTGATGTCACAGCCTCACCAATGAATGATGTCACAGCCGAACCAATGAGTGATGTCACAGCCGAACCAATGAGTGATGTCACAGCCTCACCAATGACAGTCCACACAGTGATGTCATAGCCTCACCAATGAATGATGTCACAGCCGAACCAAATGAGTGATGTCACAGCCGAACCAATGAGTGATGTCACAGCCTCACCAATGAGTGACGTCACAGCCTCACCAATGACAGTCCACAAAGTGATGTCACAGCCTCACCAATGAGTGATGTCACAGCAGCCTCATCAATGACAGTCCACACAGTGATGTCACAGCCTCACCAATGACAGTCCACAGTGATGTCAAAGCCTCACCAATGAGTGATGTCACAGCCTCACCAATGACAGTCCACAAAGTGATGCCACAGCCTCACCAATGACAGTCCACAAAGTGATGTCACAGCCTCATCAATGACAGTCCACACAGAGCAATCAATATCAAGTGGTTGCAAAATGAGGCGACTGCAGGCGGAGGTCTAAACAAATTTTGAAAATGATTACCCTGACTCCACCAAACAATGTGGACAAACGAATCACGAGACAAAAAACACGACGTGTTTCGACCTCTTAGGTCTTCTTCAGGCAATATAAACAACACTCAGGACAACGAAAATGAAGAATGAGCAATCACTTATCTTTGTCAAATTCAGCGCAAGATGGGCGTTGATGTGATTGCTCATTCTTCACTTTTGTTGTCCTGAGTGTCGTTTGTCTTGCCTGAAGAAGACCTATGGGGTCAAAACACGTGGTGTTTTGTCTCATGATTCGTTTGTCCACACTGTTCAGTGGAGTCATGATAATTAATTATAAAATCATTATCAGGTGGTCATGGACCAACCTACAACAGACACAGTGCACTGCTGCTGAGTTACTTTGGTAGCATCTGGTGGCACCTCTTTTGCTTCACTATACACAGTGCACCAGGTACTAAGCCCTCCACTGGTGATACGTCAGTAGTCACGGAGCATGTCTGTGGGAGCACGCTGGCCAAGGGCACCACTCCCTTCGTTCAGCAACAGAGCCACTAGACTTTGAAATGACTTCACCATGGGCATGGGACACGGTGGAGAACCACACACTGAGGTCACCAGGAGAGAAGCACATCAGGGCCAGTCACAGAATGTGACACTTAGTAAAGAAACGTAACAATCAGTGAGGAGGATGACACTGATGCTGTGGAAACCTGATCTGGTCTGAGATGACATGACAGGGCTGTACTCTGTACTTCCTCTAATGACATATACCAGTACTGACTAGGCCTGAGAGACGTCAACATCTGTACAGCTGGTGTGGAAACTGGGCAGCCACCCGAAGAGACCTATCACTGAAGTCTTTCTGCCACAGTTCCAGCACACTCACCTTTGGGAGGACACTGACCAGGTGGACAAATAAATAAGATAATAAATCTCTTTGGGACTGGAAGCCACACCTCCCAGTCTGCAGTGCCAATCATCACACCATGCGTAACTCTCTTCTTCCTAAAGTCAACTAGACTCGTTTGCACTGGCTCATCCTCACCCCCAAAAGACCAGAAGTGAACAGTGATTGGAAGTGAGCGCTGTGACTGTGCTACCACTGGTAATGACAGTGAAACCCTCAGCAATGGCCCTCACTCCAGACTTCCTTTAAAACACTGGTTAACTCCGAGTCTGTCTATACCTCCCTATACCTCCAGACTTTTTTTTAAAAACACTGGTTAACTCTGATTCTGTCTATACCTCCCAATACCTCCAGACTTTTTTTTTTTAAACACTGGTTAACTCTGATTCTGTCTATACCTCCCAATACCTCCAGACTTTCTTTCAACACTGGTTAACTCTGATTCTGTCTATACCTCCCTATACCTCCAGACTTTCTTTAAAAAACCAGTTAACTCTGATTCTGTCTACACCTCCCAATACCTCCAGACTTTTTTAAAACGCTTGTTAACTCTGATTCTGTCTACACCTCCCAATACAAACTCCCTGCTCTTAAAGGCTACTGTAAATCCTCACTAAGGGTAGATCCTTTCTGAAGGTTTTGGATACATAACATGCACCCATACAACTATTCACACGTAAATTATCAACAGTACAAGTATAAAACGTGCAGTGCATACATTGTTTACAATCCTTGCACACAAAACCTGTTGACACGGACTCCTAATGCTTGTTTGAAAACTGGCCACTGAAGGGGCTTTTTTTTTGATCTACCTTGACATATCCAGGATACTCGTCACTGGGCAGGCCATAGATGTTACGACAACCCTCCTCCTCCCTGGCGTCATTGAAACAAGGGAACCAGTCACTGGCATGGCTGTTCTTCTCCTTCTCCTGCCAGTACATCACAGTGACACGTGCGGGCTGCAACAAAGAAAACACAGCACTGGACATGTGCAGTGACGCGTGTGGGCTGCAACAAAGAAAAACACAGCACTGGACATGTCCAGTGACGCGTGTGGGCTGCAACAAAGAAAACACAGCATTGGACATGCGCAGTGATGTGTATGGGCTGCAACAAAGAAAACACAGCATTGGACATGCGCAGTGATGTGCATGGGCTGCAACAAAGAAAACACACATTGGACATGTGTGGTGATGCATATGGGCTGCATTAAAACACAGCATCGGACATGCGCAGTGATGTGTATGGGCTGCAACAAAGAAAAACACAGCATTGGACATGTGCTTATACCTCTTGTTCTATCTCACCCTCCTATTGAAGACTGACAAAGCAGGCCATTTCAAACTGTCGTCCTTGCCATCGATCTCAGATTTTCAAAATGGAGCGACTGATGGCGGAGAACGAAGCAAAATTTACAAAGAGAGGGGGTTAGGACATTGACAAACAAAGCACAGGACACAAGACACGATGCATTTCGACCTAAATGTTAAATGTGATCTTTTTTTTTTTTTGCTTGAAGAAGACCCAAGAGGTCGAAATGCATTGTGTCTTGTCCTGTGCTTTGGCAATGTCCTTGGCTGTAACTAACCCCCTCTCTTTCTAAATCGATCTCAGAGTCAGTTTTCTGACAGCCTAGCTCCCCACACAGAACCTTGTCAGGGCTGTCATTAGGTAGAAAACAGCCATGCCTGAGACAGCTACAAACTCTTCATCAATGCCAGACAGGCAGCTAGATTACTGACATCTTTGAGGCAAACAAAATGGGCTGTGCTGAGGACACCAGCCATGCCACTTCAACGGCCAGGCTGACACTGCAAACAAACAGAGAATAGAAATAATGGAAAACAAACCAGTGTCGTGAAAAATGCATACACACTGCAGAATGGACAGCTTCTGGACAAAATGTGTACACTGTCACTATCTGTATGACAAATGTGTATATTGTCACTACCTGTATGACAACACTGTCACTACCTGTATGACAACACTGTCACAACCTGTATGACAACACTGTCAATACCTGTATGACAAATGTGTATACTGTCACTACCTGTATGACAACACTGCCACGACCTGTATAACAAATGTGTATATTGTCACTACCTGTATGACAACACTGTCACTACCTGTATGACAACGCTGTCACTACCTGTATGACAAATGTGTATACTGTCATTACCTGTATGACAACAATGTCACTACCTGTATGACAACACTGTCACTACCAGTATGACAAATGTGTATACTGTCACTACCTGTATGACACCATTGTCACGACCTGTATGACAACACTGTCACGACCTGTATGGCAACACTGTAACTACCTGTATGACAAATGTGTATACTGTCACTACCTGTATGACAACACTGTCACTACCTGTATGACAAATGTGTACACTGTCACTACTTGACGACAAATGTGTACACTGTCACTACCTGTATGACAAATGTGTACACTGTCACTACCTGTATGACAAATGTGTACACTGTCACTACCTGTATGACAAATGGTATACTTTCACTGCCTGTATGACAACACTGTCACTACCTGTATGACAAAATGCATAAAAAAGGTGGTGTGTTGTGATGGTGACAAATGTGTCCACTGTCACTCCTGTATTGCAAAATGTATATATATATATATAAAAAAAAAAAAAGGTAGCATGTTGTGATTGTGACAAGAGACAAATTGTGAAGACTTTGGACAGCAAGACAGGTGGAAGGACCTCCAGCAGAAACACGGTGGAAATAAAGATGTCATGAGTCACCAAGACCAACAACAAGGAGGGCATTCCCAGCAGAAAACTCACAGAAGGTAGTTTTCTGACAGTTGTCATGTTCCAAAAATGTTTGAAAAGACCTACAAAATCAATGCGCTTTTGTACAAACATGATCTATCTAAAACACCTCTGTTAACTTACGTACTATCTGTGTACTGAAACAAGGCCTCATAGTTATGTAAGATGAAAAATCATGCCATTATTGGTGAACACTGAGGCAGCTACAAAGATGGTCAGGTGAATTCACCACATCTACAAACCGGAATCGTTCAAAACAAACTAGAAAATGTGGATGGCCCTCAGATAGATAACAGCAATTCTGCTGGCTCTGAACATAAATGTAAATGGAAAAACCAGAATCCTGCAAAATGCTCCGGTATCTTGTAGACGTCAGCAAGCCTATCACTCATCCCTGGAGGCAAGCTGAAGTGAAGATGGAGATCCAGCTCTTACCTGCAAAGGTAAACTAACGCCGAGCGGTTTAAGCAGCTTTGATGTCCATGGTCCTGTAGCCATGACAACCTTCTGGTGCGGTATTGACATTTTGTGGTTGTCAAGGTAACCAGAGGCTGTCCTGGGATGATGGCAGTGACGGGTTCTCCATCACGCAGCACCCCACCACACTGTTGGAACACTTTCTGCAACACAACAGTATCTGCCTGTTGTGTGGGAGTGTTCCCCACATGAACACAGTATAACACAGACTTACCCCACCACACTGTTGGAACACTTTCTGCAATACAACAGTATCTGTCTGTTGTGTGGGAGTGTTCCCCACATGAACACAGTATCACACAGAAATGCCAGGCCAGTGGCAGCATTTTACAGTGTCAGAGTAATATACTGACTGACCCGACAAGCCAAAAAAAACACAAGCTATATAAAAACAAGCCATAGAATAGCAAGTGGACATACATCCAGGGCAGGTGTTGACAGCACTGACATTAAATGTGTCAGCGTTTACTGTGCTGTGTGGCAGACTGTGTCATTACTTGCTCTTCCATCCTTGTTCATCACCACGTCCCCATGTGTCAGGCCCTGCCACCTTCCTCTTGATAGACTTGTCCCGTTTTTATAGATACCTATGTCGCCTTCCTTTTGACAGACTTGTCCTGTTTTTATAGATACCTATGTCGCCCTGACCTTCCTTTTGACAGACTTGTCCCATTTTTTATAGATACCTATGTCGCTGTGACCTTCCTTTTGACAGACTTGTCCCGTTTTACAGATACGTATGTCGTCCCGACCTTCCTTTTGACAGACTTGTCCTGTTTTTACAGATACCTATGTCGCCGTGATCTTCCTTTTGACAGACTTGTCCTGTTTTTACAGATACCTATGTCACTGTGATCTTCCTTTGACAGACTTGTCCTGTTTTTACAGATACCTATGTCGCCGTGATCTTCCTTTTGACAGACTTGTCCTGTTTTTACAGATACCTATGTCGCTGTGACCTTCCTTTTGACAGACTTGTCCCGTTTTTATAGATACATATGTCGCCGTGACCTGCCTTGCTGTGTCAGCATCAGACAGGCCTTTACAACCCACTCTCATGTCAAACCTTTACAACCACTCTCATGTCAAACCTTTACAACCACTCTCATGTCAAACCTTTACAACCACTCTCATGTCAAACCTTACAACCTCTCTCATGTCAGACCTTTACAACCACGTCAAACTTTTACAACCATGTCAAACCTTTACAACCACTCTCATATCAAACCTTTACAACCACTCTCATATCAAACCTTTACAACCACTCTCCTGTCAAACCTATTAATGTGTAACCTTCCCAATATCGTAGTCGATTTGGTAAAGTTAGTTAGCCTTTTGGTTGTTTTGGGTAAAAAGTCAAAATTGTAGATCGAAATTATTAAGATTGTTAATGATCATTTTTTATTAATTCATTATAGGCAATTATGATATTTTGTTATTATTCTTACTGTGGGGTGGTAAATAAGAAATGAAGGAGAATAAATGTAAACGGAAGTAATGCTAAAACAGAAGTAATGAAAGAGACGTGAAAGAAGTTTCCTATACGTCTATGGTAATGACAACTTCCGTTAATGACAACTGCATGCCAGCAGTGGCATACTGTGTGCACAATTGAACCAATGTGGAGGGTTCATGCAGATATTAAATCAGGTATGTTATGTTTATTTTAGGTGTTTGATAAAAGATGAGTATAGTTAATTGACGAAACAAATGATGAAATGGAGTTTTGGGATCAAAATGTTCAGAACATTGTACTTTTCTTTGTTGATTAAAATTAGTTGAAATTGGTTAGAGCCAGTCGTTGTCGGACCCTTTGTTCTGATGAGAATTAGTTGAAATTGGTTAGCGCTGGTCGATGTCGGACCTTTTGTTCTGTTTCATTAAGTTTTCTTTTTACATTTAGTTCATTGCATTGGGTGTAACGAAAAAAAAAAAACTACTAATTTTGAATTGTGTGAAGTTTAATTTTTTTGCTTTTGTCATTGATGATTGAACAGTTAATTGACTTGTTGTGATGGGAGAATTCTGTTGTAGTACAGAATTGCTTCATAACGATTATTGTGTGGTTGGGATGCAAAATTATTGTTTGGTAGATGCAGCGTTTCATAAATTATGAGAGATGGTGTAACTGTTGTTAGAGTGAAGTCCAATTCATTGATCCAGTTGGAATGGCTAGGCTTTTCTCTGTCATTACATGAAATTGGAGGCGTCTCCATATGCTGAGTCATGGTAAAATGGCTTGAGGGGATAAGCTTGATTCTTTCTTTTATTAATACAACGAAGAACGTACAAAAGAATTCTCTTTTCCCATTCTGTTGAAATTGTACGTTGATGTGTATGGTGTACCCATTCCATGGGACATAAGTTGCAGAGAAAAAATCATATCTAGTCTTTATAGAAGTATGAGGGCAAAGGTCGATTCCTATCTCTCTTGGTCACTGAAATAGTGATTGCCAAAAAAGCTGCACAGTATGTCTGCCAAGTGTGTGAACATAATAGTGCGTCTATTGTTAAATGAATGTCATGATTGGTGTGTATATGTTGTGAGTACTGACTCCGGGTAATTACGTTTTTGTTTCCAATGTTGAGGTTGTAATTCTATTTTGAAGAGCCACTGTCTTATGTACTGTATGACCGCTTGTTATGTTAAAACAAAAGTTGTTCTGAGTGTAATAATATTTTACTGTGATGGTGTAGGTTAGTAAAACATGGTTCTCTGTGTGTGTTGGTTGCAGTGTCTGCGCTTTCACGTTTGTTCATAATCCAAATTGCATTTTCTTTAAATGTAGCCAGCTGTTTTATAATTAAGAATACTATGTACCAGTAATTGTCTGTCTTACTTGTGCGCAAAGACAGAAGTGATAAAAGGAAATAAAAGAAAAAATGGTAAAACTTCAAAATCTCTTTTTTAGTTGATTGATTGAGTGAGAACATTGTTGTCCTCGTTCAGGTGAACTCGGGACAACTCACACACACTGACTTTTCAGGTGGTAGGGGTTACAAATGTCTTCCAGTAAACTTGCTGAAAAAAAAAAGCTAATCTGAAGTTGAGCAGCATCTAGCCTCAATACTGTTGAATTTAGCGACTCATTCAAAGCAAACGCTAAACAGAATTGCAAGCAGATCTTCAAAAAGCGTATATATATATCAGTGAGATACTGGGTTCTGGCAGTCGACCCTCGATATCACCATGACTCAGAGGTTTCATTGCATCAGATTCAAAAACTAGGGACAAAAACAAACAGCACTGAACAATGGGAACATAAAAGAAAAAGAAGAGAGCAGATTCCATTTCTCTAATACAGACGACCGACTTTCACCTGTTAACTTTCATGTCCTACCTGAAAACAGCCAAAGCTTTATTTCACCTGTTCACTTTCATGTCCTACCTGAAAAACAGCCAAAGCTTTATTTCACCTGTTTCACTTTCATGTCCTACCTGAAAAACAGCCAAAGCTTTATTTCACCTGCTCACTTTCATGTCCTACCTGAAAGGCAGCCAGAGCTTTATCAGCCCAGAGAACTCCAGCCTTGGGATCCAGAAGGCCAGCCATGTGTGATGAATAGGACAGCATGGGATAGCGCTCAGCCAGCTGACTGGCTGACAGCTGCTCAAACTCCATCCCATGACGTTCCATGGCTGAGGTGATGGAGGTCAGAGACTGACCGTTCTCAACACCAACATTGAGGAGTCCACACTGCCTGAATTGGAACAGTGTCATTTTGGTTCACCTCTTTGCATTGAGAATGATGTTAGATGAGAATAATTTAGGGGCAGGGGTAGGCAAGGTGAAAGAGCAGGCTACTGCATGTGTGTGTGTGTGTGTGTGTGTGTGTGTGTGTGTGTGTGTGTGTGTGTGTGTGTGTGTGCGTGCATGTGTGTCTGCATGTGCATGTGTGTGAGTTGGTATGTATGCTGATGTGTGCATGTGTAAGCATGTTGTGAGTGTGTGTGCGTATGTGAGGGGTGTCTGTGTGTGTATCTCTCTGGATGTGTGTATGTGTGTTTGTGTGCGTGTGTGTGCGAGTGTGCATGCATACATGCGTGTTTTAAGTGCATGTCGGCATGCTTGCATGTATGTATATAAACAAGCCCATGTGTGATTTTCATACCCACCCATCCCCAAAACCCAATCTCACACACACACACACACACACACACACACACACACACACACACACACACACACACACACACATGCACATGCACACACACATACATGGGTGAAACCTACACAACTTAAGATTTGACTGAAATGGGTCCGGGGGACGCCTAGGCCCTGGCGGGGTACAGGGGCAGCACCTCATTGTGGGGTCAGGGGGGCAAAACCCCACGGGCGAAACTGAAATTTAAAAATTTTTTAGGCCAATTTTGTTGGCTATCCTGCACCAGAAAAAGCTTAACTATAACATGATTTCTGCAGTAAAGAGCTTAACCGTAACATGCTTTTGTGAGTTACTGTTAGACTTTATGTTCCATTAATTCATTTAAATGGATAAAAATAATACTTATGGCTTACTGTACAAGCTCAGGAAAGTTGAAGTCTGAAAGTGTAGAAATAAACCAGAATAAAAACTCAAGAAGGGAAATTTTTCTCACCCAATCTGAACTGATTGTTTTGAGCAAACGATACAGAAACATGTGCCGGCCACATTCAGTTTCTTGCACCACTTGCGCCAGTCATCGCCGTCGTCATCAGTTTCGTTTAGCCATTGCATCTCCATTTGTTTCTAATTTGGCCCTCGATGCATGCTGCTGGATCTCCTTTCAAAAAAGCCATGACTACTTAATTTCTGGAGCACCGTGCAAAACTTCGTTGTCAGCCAAACGCGCCAATGTTAGCCTGTGAAGACGCTGGAAATACAGAAACAGCTACTTCCGGTAAGAGATCAAAAGCTTGGATCGAACACAAAATTGGAACCGATAAATCATGATTTTTTTTTTTTTTTTTTTTTTTTAAATTGATGGAAGTTCCGTCAAGACTGAAAGTCATTTTGACGGATTTCTGTCCATAGACAGAAAAGTTTCACCCATGCACATACACACACACACACACACACACACACACACACACACACACACAAAAGTGTGCACGTACACACACACACACTACATGCACATACACTATTGCACGCACACACACACCACACATACATATATCATATATATAGATAGAACCCCTTCAGGCTGCAAGCTCATCTGTACACTGGCAATAAAAGTAACACCAAGCATCAGTCAAGAGTAAGCATTTTTATTGCCAGTGCACAGATGAGCTTGCTGCCTGAAGAAGTCCCAGTGGGGCGAAAATTTGCAAATAAATGTTTGAAATGCAGGAATGTCGGGAGTTATGAGTATATTTCTGTCTATGCTTGCGGCTGCAAGCATTGTCTTTCCAGACTATTACCTTGGTGGAGCGGTGCCCAGACTCTAGGAATCCTGAATCATTATCAAGCTACACACACACACACACACACACACACACACACACACACACACACACACACACTCACTCACACACATGTCATTTTTCATACTGACATGCAAAATGCATGTACTGGCTGTTGCTTTCTTAGTGTGTTATTTGTTAATTCAATGTTTAAGGATTAGGCCTAATGCGTTATTGTTATTTCATATTGGGTAGATTCTGATTGATTTTCATATGGTCATAGCTTTACTCATTCCTTGATAATTATCCAACATCTTTACCCATTTTCCCTATGCAATAACTCTTTAAACACTTGTACACACTCATGCATATACCGACAAACACACGTACATTCATATCAAACTTTTACAGATTTAACTTTCTGCAATCATGGACAGCATGTGATTAATAAAAATGATATCTGGCAACATCAGGTAAGTGTTTCTGATTTTATTTACTGGCTACCCTCCTAACTCTTTAATAAAGCGACTCTCTGTAAGCGCAGCAAACCTCCAGACACACATGCACCTTACTTGAACAGCTGGACGGCAGCCTCTCTGGCCAGTGTATGCCAGAGAGGGAAGGCCTCCAGCATCATCTGTGTGTAGAAATCCTGTTCATAGGTATAGCGAATGATGCGTGTCTGACCATGAGAGCTTCCACGACTGTGAGGCAGAGGAAACTGGTGACATAACAATTGTTGTCAAGACAACGTGGGAGAAGCAGCGACAAATGGACAATTCATGTAAAAGAAAAAAAGCATTAAGAACAACAAAAAACAACAACAAAAACTGACAATAAATCAAAAAAAGGGGGGAAATAACAAATGGGTTGACCAGTTCATGTAACACAGTTCATCTCTCAATAACTGCCACCTCCATTGACCAAACACTCTGATAAATTGAGCTTTTATGGAAGAAAACCTTTGTTGGGTCTAATATAACAAATATTCCAGAAAAAATGTTTACAGACAATCTTTATTGGGAATTAAGTCTGGTGTTGCCAGAGAGACAAGTTCCAGACAAACGCACATTCATACTCCCTCTCTCTCTCTCTCTCTCACACACACACACACACACACACACACACACACACACACACACACACACAACATGCATACACATGATTTTAAAGATATATCTAGTTCACATGCGGAAAGAATTCCTTCTGTTAAACAAGTATTTCAAGGGAGAGAGTGTTTGTTGGATGAAAAATGTTGTTCAGGCACAGAAAAGAATCCTCCTGAAAAGCAAGTC
>JADBJO010016602.1:0-17500 GCA_016801955.1 Conus betulinus | reverse complement strand
AAGATAAAAACAGATACGGAAAAATGGCTAACTGGACTGAGCAAGCAACCTGTCCATGTTATCAGAAACACAAGTTAAATTAAGTGGAAAACGTGTCATGACTGTTTCCCCCAAAAGCAGTAACTGCAAGAAGACACAGAGAGAACGAGAAAGAGAGAGAGAGAGAGAGAGAGAGAGAGAGACAGAGACAGAGAGAGAGACAAGAGAGAGATATCACCCCTCAAATACTCCCCTAACTAATGACCCTTGTGAAAGTGAAATCATGGCCAAAATAAGTGTATTCATTTGAAATACCATCACTTACCTCTTGCAGCCACACACATGCATGCAGTTTGAAAACATCTATCTAACTCAAATTCACTGGGTCAAGGCGATTCACCCAACCAGAAGCAAACTTGCGTTGTTGACACAGCATATTCTTGGGCAATTATCTTTGTCACAGTAGGGCATTTCACTCTGCAAAAACTATACTATGCAGTTTTTGTGTGTGTGTGTGTGTGTGTGTGTGTGTGTGTGTGTGTGTGTGTGTGTGTGTGTGTGTGTGTGTGTGTGTGTATGCATGAATGTAAAACAGATAATGCACATGTGTGTAAGTGAATGCAAGCATGCCCTTGTTTGTGTGCGTGTATAGATCCTTGCCTGAGAGTGTGTCTATATGTGCCTGTGTGCAAGCCAGCAGAATGAATGCGAGTGTGTGTGCACGAGAAAGTATGTGTATGTATGTGGGATGATTCTCATGGCTGAGAATGGGACAGAGCCTGGCACCGTAAGCCGTTTATCTCATAAACTCTCAACCATTCAGAACACAGTTTAAATTCTTATACATTTCCAATTTCTGAAATGATTTCATATTCAATTTTGAACAATCCCATTACTACGATTCGACATATGATTTGCATGTAGAGCAAGGTTCCGCTATTATTGGGGTTATCCAACTCTCAGGATCAGGATTGGGATGTTGTATTAAAACAACTTAGCCTGTTAGGCTTTTTACGCCCCTTCTATTTTTGGTGTCTTATTGGTCCGGTAGTTGACTAGCTCAGTCTTCTCAAAGTCATGTCTAATTTTAATCATTAATTCATGTTTATCTATAAGGTTCTTGAATGTATTTGTACTTGGTGCACGTTTGATGTTAGTTGTTAATTTATTCCAATAATTGGTTTCTCTGTTAGTAAAGGCAAATTTTCTCAAATTAGTTCTGGAACATTGTTTGAATATCTTATCTTCACTGTTTCTTGTAGTATTGATCTGTGGAGTACAAAAAAAAAGCATGCTTTGTAATATCATCAAAACCATTAAATATCTTATAATATGTCTGAATCAAGTCTCTGCTTACTCTTCTTGCTTTTAGTGTTGGAAGTTGCAAATATTTTAATCTTTCTTGGTACGAGTAATCCTTAATACTATGGATCATCTTTGTTGCTCTTCTGTGAACCTGTTCTAGACATTCTGATTGTCTCTTTAACATTGGATACCATGCAGTACTGCCATATTCAAAGAATGGGTCTCACTAATGTCTTCCACAATTGTAAGAAAGTGTCCTTTTCTATAAATGTAAAAGCTCTTTTTATTATTCCAATCATTCTGTTAGTCTTGTTAATACTATTTGCAATGTGTTTATCAAATAGCAAGTTTGTTGTTAAAAGTCACACCTAGATCTTTTTCTTCCTCACATTTAGACACTTTTATTTCCTTGTCCCCAATTTTGATATATAATTGTTTTGTGGGTTCGATTTACCAGTATGGAGTACTTTACATTTTTCTGCATTAAAGTATAGATTACAAGCTTCAGACCATTGTACTAATGTTTCAATATCTTTTGTAATTCCTGATGCAATTTTGGAGAACTATAAAGTTTTGTGTCATCTGCAAAAAAATTACATGTACTTTTTAATTTGACAGGGAGATAATTTATAAACTCAGTAAATAATATTAGTCCCAAAATACTGCCTTGTGGTATCCCACTAATGACATCAGCACTACGAGAGAAAGAACTACCAATCCTTACCTTTTGAGTTCTTTTTGATAGAAAGTCTCTAACCCAACCAAGTACATTTGCCTATTATTCCATAAGACTCCAATTTCTTTAGTAGTCTTTCATGTGGTACTGAGTCAAACGCTTTTCTAAAATCTAAATACAATACATCTATATTCTCAACTTTACCAATCTCCTTTGTAAAGTCTTCCATCATTTCTAGGAGTTGAGTCACACAAGGTCTGTTTTTACAAAATCCATGTTGGCACTCAGCATACAATTTCTTTCTGTCATATGTTAACAATAGCCTCTCTAATAAATGATTCTAAGATTTCACATATAATGCATGTTAAACTCACTGGTCTGTAATTCCCTGGGACTGTTTCTCGTACCTTTTTTGAATACTGGTATAACTGTAGCAGTTTTCCAGTTTGAAAGCACTATCATCTCTTCAACAGACTTAGTAAAAAGTATATGAAGTGGGAAGGCCATCTCCTCATTCAGTTCTTTTAGCAGTCTTGATGGAATGGCATCAGGACCACATGCTTTCTTTGGGGTTCAGAGATTGAAGTTTCTTTTTTTATTGATTCCACAGAAATGTCTACATTTTCCAAAATTATACTTTTTGACCTTAAAGCTGGACTTAGAGTAGGTATATCATTGATATCTTCCCTTGTCAATACACTAGAAAAAAAAAATGAATTCAAAATATCCACCTTTCCACTATCTGTCTCTACTGTGTCACCTCTTTAGTTACTAAAGGACTCACTCCTGTATTCATCTTTGTTTTAGATTGCACATATCTCCAGAAAGCTTTTGGGTTATTTTTACATTCCTTTGATAGCTTCTTTTCAAATTCCTTTTTTTGCTTCTCTCTCTCTCTTTTTTTTTTTTTTTTTTTTTTTTTTGTTACAAGCATTTCATGCTTTAATATAATTTGATCATCTTTCCCCTGTTTGGTGACTAAAAACCTCTGGTACATATCATATTCTCTTTTTTTTTTTTTTTTTTAATTTTTTTTTACAAATTTCATTGTCTTTGCATTCATCCACTTGGTTTCTGTTTTTTATTATTTCTTACTAATTTGTTTTGGAACATTTTTTTTCTTTCAAAGAAAAAAAACATACTCTTGATTTCCTTCCAACATTGTTCTACTCCAAGATCATTGAGTTTGTTCCAGTCAATCTTCTTCAGTTCTTCTTTCATTTGTATAAACTTCCCTCTCTTAAAATTGTATGGCTGCTTTGGTTCTTCTTGATCTTGGTCCTCTGTGACGGTACAAAGTGTCCGCAGGCAGAAATCCTGCGGACACTTTGTTCCGCGAGGTGACATATAACTTACAAAAGCGGAACAAAGTGGATGCGCGTGAATGCATGCGTGTGTTGTGTGTGCGCGCGCGCGTACGTGTGTGCGTGTGTGTGAGCGCGCGTGGGCACGTGAGCGTAATCTAACCTTTGTGCACTGTTGCACAAAAAAGTAGTCAACAAATTTTACACAATTTAAAAAAAATTAAGATATGCGCGCGCGCGCGCGCGCGCGCACACACACACACACACACACAAACACGCGCGCGCGCGCCTGCGTACGCACGCACGCGCATGGGAGTGTACGTGCACATTCACCCACTCACACTGAGGCTGAAACGGCTGCGGACACTTTGTTCCGCTTTTGCAAGTTATAATTATGTCACCTCGCGGAACAAAGTGTCCGCAGGATTTCACGGGGAAGTGTCCGCAGGGAACAAAGTGTCCGCGTGCGGACACTTTCTACCTGCGGACACTTTGTACTGTCACAGTCCTCCCGTAAGTACAAAGACAACATTAAAACCTCATGATCACTTTTGCCTATAGGAGCTAAGTGCTTTATGTCCGATATCATGTTTTCGTCATTTGTAGCCCTGCTACTGTAGACCCTAATCTTTGTCCACTTCTTGCAGACATTTTAGTTTCTTTCAACCAACTAGGTACGTACCCTTGGTTCTGTTGCGCTTGAACCACCTCGACGATAACGTCGTCCACCAAATGTCAATTCGACAGTTTCAAGTCGGCTCTGGCAAAAGCCAGAAGCCGAAAATATCATCGTGCTGCAGCGCGCTGCGCAACCCTATCGCCGCGCCTATGCAGTAAATCGATGTTTAGCGACACACTTATCCAGATCCAGGTTAGTGGGTTAGTAGTGTGAACTCGAAACCTCGCTTGTGCCATCTCTTCTTCGCGTGCACTGAGTAGTTTAAACTTCAAGTGACAACAACCGATTTTCTGTGTATTTTTGACTGTAACCAGTTAAAAAAAAAAAAAAAAACAGTTTCAGCAATCTTAAACACAATTTTTTTTTTTTATTCTTATAGATTTGGGAGTACTTTAGAATGGGAAAGAGAAATGCTCTGTGTGTGTGTGCGTGTGTGTGTTGTGTGTGTGTGTGTGTCCGCCCGTCCGGGGTCAAAATGTGTTCCACTTTTTGCTCCAGACAAAGCTACTGTGCCAATCTTTTTGCAAATTTGGTGTGTGTTTGTTATGGGTCACGGATGATGCCCGATGTCTTAGTTTACCGTTTTTATAGCCGTTAATGACGGCTGTAACGGTTTTTCTTCTTTATAGGATATCTCCGAAAGTACTTTGATACGCCGATCTTTTGAGAAAAAAATAGCAGGTATGTTCATTATGGGTCACGGATGATGCCCGATGTTTTAGGGGGACCCGTCGTTATAGCCGTTACTAGCGGCCTGTAACGGCACTGTAAACGGTTTTTTGCAACGTCTTCATGGAATATCTATATAAAGAACCTATGGCCGATCTTTGTGAAAATTAGCAGGCAGTATGTTCAAAATATATGGTTACGAATGATTGCCTGTTGTTTTTAGTTTAAATCCCCGTTCTAGCTGTTACTAACGGACTCTGGGTGTAACGGCCTCTGCCTAACAGTTTTTTTTCTTTATGGGGAAAGTTACATGGTTTTGGATTGATTTGTGAAAATTAATGCCCATGGGTATAAACAGTATTTGTACACACAATGGGTTACGGATGACCGCCCGATCTTTGTTTAGCATAGTTTATGTTCATATGGTTATAGACGCCCCCTTTTCACTGTTATAGCAGGTGATAACGACGTTATTTTTGTTCAAACTCCATTGTCAAATTATTTTTAAATACAAGAAAAATCAAACACAAAGTCGTCAGCAAAAGTACTCCTGAGCTAGCCTTGACCTTGACCTTCGTCAAAATATATATTTCTTTTATAGAAAATCACAATGCCACTCTTCTAATTTTCGGCCACGTGGCCTTTTTCAACGAGAAAAAAAAAAACAAAACAATGAAAAAGGGCCACGTGGCCGAAAAGTAGATGAGTGGCATTGTGATTTTCTATAATGTTTTCTTCGCTTTGGAGGACTATGCTTTTTTTTTTTTTTTTATTTAGCTTTTCCATACTTGAATGATGGGCTTTGTAGCCACTTTTTTGTAATCCCAATAGAGCAGGGAATACTTTAGAATGGGAACTAAGAAATGCTCTGTGTGTGTGTGCGTGTGTGTGCGGCGTTTTTTGTCAGTACAACTTTGAGTTAAATCTGACAATAAATGGTTTCAGTTAGTCAGAGTGCGTGACGTGCGCGCGCGCGCGCGCGCCTCCGTCACCTGGTCAAAATTGATGTGTTCCACTCGCTCCTAGACAAAACTACTGGGCCCGATCTTTCTGGGAAAATTTGTAGGTATGTTCATTACGGGCCCAAAAGATGATGCCCGATGTGTTATTTTACCGTTACAGCCGTTACTAACGGCTGTAGCGGGGTGCCTGTAACTGTTTTTCTTATCTTTTATGGAATATCAGAAGGTACTTGTCGGATCTTTGTGAAATTTAGCAGGTATGTTCTTATGGGTCACGGATGATGCCCGTCGTTTTAGTTCACCGTTATAGCCGTACTAAAACGCTGGTTAACGGCCGTAAAGGGTTTTTAATCTTTTTATATGGAATCTCAGAAAGTACTTGGCCGATCTTTGTGAAAATGAGCAGGTATGTTCATTATGTGACAGATCAGAAGCATATGATTTACATAAACCCAGATTATACACCCACAGAGAGACAGGAATACAGAGATTTAAGAGAGGAAAAGAAGAAGAGAGAAGAAGCGGGGAGAGAAGGGTCTAGTGATCAGAAAATGGAGACATTGTGAAGAGAACAGAGAGAGGTGCAGAGGGTACACAGGAAATGGGCAAGGATGCAAAAGGTCCCATCCGAGGCCAAGGCCAAGGCCAAGGGGGAGAAGCCTCTGCCTCCCAAGTGTCAGGCTGGACTGTCTGATTCAGTGAAATCAGGGAAATGCAGTACATAGTCCGTAAACAGTTATCCTGTAAATACAAAAGAAAAGAAGCATCTCCAAAGCTAATCATGATTCCATTATTGACGGTCTTGCATAGTAATGGCAGATATTTTTCAAATATAACTGGATGAGTTGAAGGCAAGAAAAAAGAATGGACTCTTGTGGTCCCCACTATTGTAGCGTTAACAGAAAAACCATCGAAGAATGCTGTCTCAGTACTAACTGCAGCTGAATTACATATCCAAGGTTATGGCGTGTTTGTAAATAAACAACAAAAAAGAGGAGCAATCCTATACCATGAATAAAATGTTTGAATTGTACAAGAAGTAGCAACCTGACCGATTCTGATTTTGAAGAGTCAGTATGGTGCGAATTCCTTAACACCAAGGAAGGAGAAATTTCTTGTGGGGCTGTGTATACAGAAGTCCTAACACATCAAAAAGATAATTACAGAGAACCTGATATCACATATTAAAGAGGACATTAATTACAAAATATGGCAAAGTATGTATCATGGGCGATTTCAATTTCCAAACTGAGAGGGGACAATGGAAAAGCATTAGGTTCAAATGAGCTTAGGTTGTAGAATGTATCAGAGATGCTACCTAATCCAAAAAAGTGTGTAAACCCACAAAGACATCGATTTGGTCCGAAATCCAATGTTCTTGACTTAGTTTTAGTTAATTAAAGTAATTTATTTCAGATGATTTATCATCAAGACCCCCTGGAAAGAGTGATCACGAAGTGACTGCATTTCAACTGTATGTTAGCTTCAAAAAAGAGGATGAAGATGTTGAAAATACAAATATAAACGTGAATAGAGGCGAAAAACTACACCACCAAGGGGAAAAAATTAAATCAGTGGACTGGGCTTATATTTTTCAACTTAGACGTAAATGAGATGTGGCTTTTCTTCAGGAATTGATCCATGGCTGCATGGAAGAATTCCCCACTTCCTAAAGCTAAAATTGCAGAAAGGCCATACCACTTTTTAGGGTTACCTTGTTTGACTTTATTGTTTTCCAATAACACAGCACTGAACCCATCCAACTTATGAATTTGGTTGCATGCCTGATCAGTCAACTTGATTTGATCAGAAATCAACTCAGTCTGTGTCATGCACATCACAGCGGTGAACTGAAATGTGCACATACTGCACGAGAAAAAGGGGGTGCAAATCAAACAGGCCTGTGCAAAAGAGCACATCTGAACTGCAGGAATACTGCAATGCACGTGCAACCCATGTCTTATCTGAACACACAGGTCAGCCAGTTTTGAGAGACTGGGGGGCATTTATATGCCTGTGTTTACGGCACTTTTGCAAACCATGCCTCGGAGACAACGACTGAGTCAGGATGACCAAGGGCGGGCATTGCGTGGCTTCAGGAGGGTGTGGGGGTGCGAGAGGTTGGTCGTCGACTGTCAGGTCGCCCATTCAGTCATTCAGACTTTGAGAGACCGCTTCAACCAGACAGGAAGTGTTGCTGAGCGGACCACGTCCAGGACGCCCAAGGTCCACCTCAAGGCAGCAGGACAGGTTTGTTGTCCTGTCGGCCTCTGAGGCAGAGAACGGCCACTTCCGACACACTCAGGGGGTAGCTGCAAGCAGCCAGCAATGTCACCGTCAGTGACCAGACCATTCGGAAGTTGAGAGAGGCACACCTGCGCTCAAGACCAGCCAGTCCTGTCCTGACACCCAGCTTACCGTGCTGCTCGTTTGGCTTGGGCCCAGCGTCACTTAGCATGGACCAGAGATCAGTGGGCAAGAGTATTGTTTACTGACGAGTCCCGCTTTGCCTTATCATTTCATGACGGCAGGAACCCGTGTCTGGCGGCGGCAAGGAGAACGCTATCACGATGGTCTCGTGAGCGAGCGTGATCGCTATGGTGGTGGATCCATAATGGTGTGGGGAGGGATGGCACGGAACTACAGAACCCCCCTGCACATGGTGCAAGGCAACCTCAATGGTGTGGGCTACAGGGATGGCATCCTGCAGCCCCTTGTGCTGCCAGCGTTGCAAACTATTGGACCAGGCGCGGTACTCAAGACGACAACGCCAGACCTCACAGGGCTCGAGTCGTCAACAACTTTCTTCAGCAGCAACACGTGATCCACATGGACTGGCCAGCCTGCTCACCGGACCTTAATCAAATCGAGCACCTATGGGATGTGCTGGGCCGGCGACTTCGAAGCAATCCCCCCCTGCCAGTTGACCTCAACCAGCTGTTCCAGTTCCTGAGCAGGAGTTGGCAGGCAATACCCCAGATGACTTCCGAGGACTCGACTCAATCCATGAGGTAAAGGTACATCGCGTGCATCCACGCAAGTGGCAGGACACCAACATTACCGACTGGTGTTTTGTGTATCTCTGGCGTTCTGACTTTTGAAAGATGGGTAGTGGACTTGAAAACTGACAAAACATGCTGTTTCAAATCAATTTTTGTCATAATCTGTGTCATGATGGTGTTGATTAATGGCTGAAGTAAAGTTTGAAAGCATTATTTTGGGTGTGTTTCCGTTCTGTTGTGAAATTAGCGAGCGAATTTCCAAGTGGCCTTTCAATTGTTTTGAGCAGTATAAGAATGCAAGTAGACAGATGGAGTTGCATTGTCAGACATAAGAGTCACTCCCATTGCGATTGAGAAATTAAAAAATTTAAACCCAGCTAAGGCAAAGAGGGGCCAGATGGGTATACCCCCTAGAGTACTTAAAGAACTCGGAAGGAGCTATCACTTCCCTATGTATCTTATATAACAGGACTTTAGAACAGAAAATCTACCAGATGATTGGAAAAAAAGGCAGAAAGTTACAGCCAAATTATTGAAGAAAGGATCCAAATCTAATCTGGTAACTATAGACCAGTTAGTCTTACCTGTATAGCTTGCAAGGCTATTGACCAGCTTTATAAGGGATGCTGTTGTACACATCTTGACAAACGATTAATAATATTTATACCCCGTGCCAGCAGCATGGTTTTTTTAGACATAAACATTCTTGTATTACTCAACTACTAGAAGTTATGGAGGATTTTACACAGTTATTGGATTGATAAAGTTCCTTTTGACGCCATAAATCTTGATTTCCAAAAAGGCGATTCGACTCTGTACCGCATAGAAGGCTATTGACAAAAATGAAAGGGTATGGGATCACAGGCAATGTACTCCTTGGATACAACACTTTCTACACTACCGAACTCAGTGCGTTCGTATGGGGAAGGAAAGTATCTGTAGCGCTGTGGTAATAGTGTGGATCCCCCAAGGAAGCATCCTTGGCCCAGTACTCTTTACAATTTTCATAAATGATCTCCCAAACTGTATCGAATCAACTTGCAAAATATTTGCTGATGATACTAACAAATATACGATAGGGACAAAAATAGTACTAAAATACAAAATGACCTCATACAACTACAAACCTGGCAGACACATGGAACTTATATTTTAATGTTGAAAAGTGCAAAGGTCAGCACTTAGGAAATGAAAATCCTAAAATGGTATATTCATTGAACCCCTGGGGTAATAAATCACAAAATATCACACATGTACCCAAGAAAAGGACCTGGGTGTGTTTTTCGATGACCAATTATCGTTTGACCCACACATAGAAGGAGCTGTGAACAAAGCAACACAGATGGTTTGAATATTCAAGATGAGAACATTTAGATACCTAACCCAAGAGACATTTTTTGAAATTGCCAGGGCCGTGGTGATGCCCCCGCGCCAGGAGACCCTGGAAATACGATTTGGTCCCCATTCTTCAAGCGCCAGTCCCCACCGTGCTGGAAGGAGCCAAAGACAAGCGACAAAGCTGATAAAGAATGTTCGAAGATGGAAGTATAAAGAAGGTTAAAATATTTAAGACTACATCCATGAAAGGACAATCGAAAGAATAAAGAGGGGATTTAATGAAATGTATAAGATTTTCAACGGTATGGTAAGAAGAAGTAGATAAGGACAAACTATCTAAGTTCTCTGGGTTATCAACAAAACAAGAAATGCAGAAGACGAAACTTTTCAAACAACATTGTTCCACAACCCACAGACGCCTTACTCCTTCAGTCAGAGAAATTATCTAAATTGGAACCGACTCGTTACCATATGAAGGCTAAAGCATGCACAAAGTGTGTTTCTCTCTTTCAAACGTCCTTCAAAAAAAAAAACCTATCTGACATTGACCTCAAGAGAAATTTGATGAAAAATGTTATGATCCGATGAAAAATAAATGCGCCATCCCCAAAAATATACCAGTAAAACCAAGATATAAAAGGATGGGGCATATAGAGGCTTGTACAGCCTCGACTGAAGTCAGCCCCTATACAACACACCACTACTACTACTCAAACATGTGAGCATACATGACCGGTGCGGAACCAGTCTTATCTAGCAACAAGCATTTTGCTCTTAGAGGCCACGAAAGGTCCTGGGGAATCAGCCTGGACATTGTGACTTGTTTACAATGTTTTCCTTACATCCAGAATTTTCATCTGGCAATGCTTTAAAAACATTCTCAGATTAGTGAAAGTTAGAGTTCGACTGGCAAAGAAAAGTACTGCAGAGGAGGTTTGCAAAAAAACTGTAGCAGTTCATTCATCAGGGGTTACTCTAGTAACCTCCTTGATATGGTCCGTAACTTTCTGTTTTCTTTTCATTTTTCATTGTCTTCTTGTACCAAGTCATCGGGAAAAAGTCCGGCACATTTTACATTATGTATATCTCAAAAACTTACTAAATCAAATTAAGACTGGGTGTATGCACATGAGCGTTGTATGTGTGCATGTATGTGTCTGCATCGATGACTTATGTTCGTGTGTATTGTGTGTGCATGCACACTGCTATGTACTGCATACATGCAGATCTCTGTGTGGGTGTGTGTGGGTGTGTTGTGTGTGTGTGTGTGTGTAGTGTGTGTGTTTGGAGTGTGTGTGTGTGTGTGTGTGTGTGTGGTGTGTTTGTTGTGTTTGGGCGAGAAGAGGCAGAGAAATGAAGGAGGGGTGGATGAGGGGAAACAGGGTGGACGAGAGAGAGAGGTGGCTAGTTTTTATGACAGCGTTGATGATCTTGGGCCACACCCAAAGGTCATGTTTTTCTAAGAGGGGATTCCAAGGAGGGCGTTGGACAAGACCCGGACTGCGGAATGCTGTTGTGCACGAAGGATGGAGGAAGGGCGTAAGTGCCAGACCTCCCTTTGTCAATCACTATTGTGTTCATTTTGGGGGTGCAGCATGCGACCATTAATAACCATTAGTCTGAAAGAATGTTGTAGGAAATTGGGAGGCTCGGAGGTTCTGCAGGCACAAAAATGAAAATATTCAACAAAAGCAGCAGTTTTCTTCTACAGTCTCTTCAAATCTGGTTTCCTTTCATCTGCAGTAGTAGTGAGGCAAGTAAGTTTCATAACCATAGAGACTAAATGAAGAATAGTTTAGTTGTTTTTGCCCTCTATAGAATGTCGATGATGTGTGCTCCTGCTGCCACACGGTTGTACAACCACAGTTTTAAAATCCCACACAAAAAACGGATTGTTCATACTGGTTTGTCATTTTAAGATCAAAATAATATAGAAATATAAAACAATATAAAAAACATAAAAATAAATCATCCAGTGCCTGCTTCCTTCTTCTCCATTTTCTACTGGAATATGAGCATTGCGATGATCTCATCAGGTCTCGGCGTTTAGTAAATGTTCATATGTTTTGCTTTTATGTCGTCAGAGAACACATGAAAAAAAAATCTGCAATATTAAAAAACAGAAACTTTTAAACAGGAATGAATGGCAGGCGTGTCAATAAAATATTACAAAACTGGGCATAGTGGTCTGAAGAAAGTCGCTTGTGTTAGCACCTTCCCAGCATCCTGTGGCTGAAATTTACCTTTTTTGTTTTTGTTTTGTTTCCTGAAAATCGGGTCAAAGAGCGCTCTGCTACAAAATTACCAGCAGTCTATTCATCAGAAGAGATACTTGGAGGATATGTTTTGTCAACCAATATCAATGGTATCAGCAATTGTTTTTGTAACCCTTTTCCAAGTCTGCGAATGGTCGCATGCACTTGTATACATGAATTCACTAAACCTGCAAATCACACATCTTTGGCCCATAATGTCTCTTGGATGGCTGCAAGATCGGAATAAAAAGATAATTTTGAGACTTCCACTCATAAAATTGAGTTTCCAACTGAAACATGTACCAAGTTATACAAGCCAGTGTGATCCATGTAGTTATACAAAAATTGTTTCTTAATGAGATTGTCACCCATACAAACACTTGAACATTCGCCCATAGGTATCAGGAAGGAGACACAAACCAGATCATGCACAGTACAGCTGATATATATGTTGTGGTGATGATTTAGAAAGAATCCAAAGTAGTCCCACCCTTTTTATCAAAAGGTGTGTCTGAAGTTAGAAACGTGTTGAATCATACAAATATTTAGGAACTTTATAGAGAATAAGCTGAATTTTTAAATCCCATGTTGAGTATGTCCCATTCAAAAATGTCAAACCAGATTATATTGTCTTCGCAAGCTGCGATCATTTCATGTGAATACTGACCATTCTTCGGACATTTTATTCATGCTTCTTGGAATCTGTTTTCTAACTTTCTCATTATGTGTTGGTATGGTGGTTGGTGTTGACTGGAAGAGCCAGAAATGTGCTTGAGAAAGTGGTGTGAACGTGGGAGGAAAAATCGTTTGGTGAGAGACAAAAAAAAAGTCTGAGGTGAGCTATATAGGGCCCGTGGTAGTTGTTGTAAAGCGAAGAGATTACGTGTGACCAGAACCCACGTCGCTTGCAAATCAGTATGACATCCTTCAGTCAGGACGAAGATATCGATCGGTTAAATGCAGAAAGGAAAGTGTCAGATTTTAAACAAAGTTTTAATTCCCCTGTCATTGATTTCTTGAACCGAGAAAGATGGTTTAATTGAAATCCAATTTCCTCTATATGAATGTAGGTCATATGTGTGAAAATGGGGTAATGTGTGGTAAAACTTATGTTTATTTGCTGTGAATGTGTTGACCACAAATTAATTCCAAATTGAGATATAAAGTTACTTGATTGGACTCTGACATTGATGTCTTTGCATGCACACACTGCATTGCTCTCTTCTCTCGTTCGTTTCAGCATCCCCACCTCCAAAACAAATAAACACAAAACAAAAATTCCAAAACTGTGAGTTTATTTCTCAATGCAAGCAAATGGTTTCCATCAATAGTAAGAAGCTTTCATTAAATCCATTCGCAGCTCAGCTTATCACTACTTTTACCTAGATAGTTGCCACCATTCCAAAAGAAATTACAAACCACAGGTTAACGTGAACTGCAGATCAACCTCCACCATGATGTAACCTCTTGCTACACAGTCCAGAACGTTGTGGGTTGTCCCAGAATCAATTCGTTTGACACAGACTGTACTGTGTGCTTTTACTGCCGTATTTATTTCTGTTCAGATGTTGCAGGTCCTGGGTGGACCCATACTGGTCAAAGAGTCTTCAAGAGATTGTAACTTTAACAGATGATGTGGGACCCCCAGACCCATACTCAGTGCGCTGCAGTATCCAGTGGACCACTCTTTAAGGCAGGGGTTCACCAGGACCCCAAGGCTTCATCTGAAGTGCACAGTCAAATTACACATCTGATTATGTTCGGCTCTGTCTGATGCACTAAACACTGTCAATTGTGACACAGAATAAATCACACATCTGATTATTTGATGCACAGGACACTGTCAATGGCTGACCACAGAATAAATCACACATATGATTATTTGATGCACAGACACTGTCAACGGCTGACAACAGAATGGCTGAAATTACAATCTGATTATTTGATGCATGTGGACACGTCAATTGCTGACAACAGAATCAATTGACACATCTGATTCGTTCTGCCCTCTTTGATGCGCTGACACTGTAAATTGCTGACCAGATCAATTATGCTTTTTGAAAGATACCAGAAATTTCACTAGAAACAGTTTGTAATGCTTACCAGAGATACAATGATTTTTTTTTTTTTTATGTATGTCTGGTACAGGGGTCCCTGGAGGCCATGCGGAGGGTTACACCCGGTCAAATCATGTTTTGGAAGGAGGAGTTAGGCAATTTCTTTAAGTTAGTTTCTAATAATATAAGACATATGAAAGACTTTTTGTGGGTTTGGTACAGGGTATCATTTGAACATGGTGGAAATTAAAAGGTACATCTAAGTACATTACACATACAACGCAACACACACAAACACACATTGCACACACCACACACACAACACCTCACACACACACACACCCACACACACACCACACAAACTGGAAGACATGGGCCAATAGGCACATAACATACAGTTTGACTCTAAAGAAACAAATTGTGCTTTGCTGAAACCAAGCAGAGATAATAAACAAAAAAAATCCCCAAGAGTTAAGGAAAAGACACAAGTGCATAAGGTTAAAATGTCGCCACCGTTATTGTCATTTCAAACACCAGATTAAAGGCACCCTTATTTGTGATAAATTGAAGAAAGATTTAGATGTATCTCACCACACAACACACAACACACACAACACCAACACACAACCCTCTCACCATACACGAACACGCACATCAGACTGTCGGACCAGATTGACCATTGCATTATTGTATTATAAAGAGTAATTTTATCTTAAAAAAAAAAACAAGCACACAGGAAAAAAATCCCAGGTTGGGAATAAAAACACAAAGCACCATAGATCTAGGTTGCAAAGTGAAATGACCTGCAGGGCGGAAATGCTAAACAGAAACCGCCCAGAGAAACGTGGACAAACGAGTCACAAGACAAAACACAACGCGTTTCAACCTCTTAGGTCTTCCTCAGGTGAAACAAAAATGAACAAAATAACGAAAATGCATTAGCTTTGAATCTTCAGATTGCTTCTGTGTTCAGCGCAAGGAAGAAGGCGTGAATTTTCTTCCTTGCGCTGAACTCAGAAGCAATCTGAAACGATCAAAGCTAAGTGCATTTTCGTTATTTTTTTCGTTTTTGTTCACCTGAGGAAGATCCAAGAGGTCGAAACGCGTTGTGTTTTGTCTTGTGACTCGTTTGTCCACGTTTCTCTGGGCGGTTCGCTGACATTCAAATGCTATAGTGAAGCTTATCAAAGCTATCTTACAATCAATTTGTTTCTGAACCATACACAAGAGCGTAGTGAAGTTTTTAAAAACTATCTTACAGACAGATCTTCTTGCACCACACTGACAGTGCAAACGCTTATCTTAACATCAGTGTTGTTGTCTTCTGCACCTATTCCAGGTACAGTGAAGTCTAAACCACCATCTGATGAAGGTTTTTTCCCTGCACCACTCTGGATTGGCTAAGCTGAAAAAGCTGTCATACCATCAAAACTTTGACTGGAGTGTCCACACTACAAGTTCAAAACGCTGTTTGCCTGTGTCCAGTTGTCTGTGAACATACTGGAGTGTTTGACAAGGCTGTCTCACGTTTATGAGTATTAAGGGGGTAGCCAGGAGTGTGTTCAAACAGTTGTTTTCCCAACTATATGTCACAGCTGGTTTTCCTACATGAGACAAAAAAACTCTGTGCACTGATGAGATGCCATTTACTACCCTGTGCTGTCTGCACAGGTAGCTCCAACATCTACCATCGTTCATATCCTTGCTTGTCCACACAGGTAGCTCCAACATCTAACAATCGTTCATACCTTGCTTGTCCACACAGGTTAGCTCCAGCACATCTGCAATCGTTCATACGCTGCTTGTCACACAGGTAGCTCCAACATCTACAATCGTTTCATAGCTTGCTGTCTGCACAGGTAGCTCCAACATCTACAATTGTTCATACCTTCAAGGGCCAGAGTGATGCTCAACCTGAACAAACACTTTTCAAAAGCCATGCTTGCATGATAGCTGCATTTAGTAATTGATACAATGACATAAATCCCATCTAGTGTTATGTCTTTCCTACATGGTCCTTTCATGGGGACCTCAAACAGCCTTTGACTGGATCTAGGTGGGATCTATGTTGTATATGTACCTGCAAGTAGTAAGGCATCATTTGTATTCATTGTCTTAAAAAAATGGCCGCTTCTGCTTAATCAAGCGGCTAATAACTTCATCTTTCTTTCATTCTATGAAGGTATTTTTTTCTCAATCACTCCAAACCTATATCTTGCACGCCTTACGATTCGGTAATCCTTTATTTTTTTAATTAGATTTTTACCGGTTCTCTATTTACAGTGTCCATGATCAGTTTTCTTTGGTGTGTGTCCCCACCAGTTACAGTTCCATTAACAAGAACAGCACAGGAGAGGCTCGTGGGTATGACATTTCCACACGATGAAAAACCATCATCCACACATGCGGTGGTGTCTGTTCCTCCAGTGTGTCAGTATCATGAGGGTGGATGATCATGCTGGGGTTGGGGGGGGGGGGGGGCGGGGGGAGGGGAGGGGGGGTGTTCCTCGGGAGGGGGTCTTCCCAAGGTGAGAGACATCATGAGGGGGGATGATCAATGCTTGGAAAAGGGGGGGGGGGGGGAAGGGGGGTGTTCCTCAGTCTGTGAGGCATCATGTGGGTGGTATGATCCACCTTGGGCCTTTGGGGGGGTGGGCGTGGGGGGTGGGTTCTCAAGTCTGTGAGGACATCATGAGGTGGGGAGTGAATCAATGACTATCACACCTTCAAAGACAACACCAACCCTCCATCATCTGCAGGTACAGCTTGGATGGGGGGAGGGTGAAACGGGACACCGAGAACGGAAGAACAGGTCCATAGGTCAGCGGGCTCTCAACGCCAGTAGTTCAGTCACCACATGGCCCACTCACTGGGGCCAGTTTGAATCCATGACCATGTCGGAGCAGAGGGGACAAGGCCAGTCGCCTGATGGCGTCATCACGGCACAGCCCAGTAAAGCGAGGCAGCCGCAAGTCTATGAACCGGAAAGGATCACATGACCAGGCCACAAGTCATTTCCTCGTAAAACCCCGAAGCGATGTAGTAGATGATCGAATTGTCAGAGGTCTCACCACCAACGAGAAAGGTTGAGGCGGTCCAATAATGGGTTTGTCGTACAATGTAATAATTGTCAAACTGTGGCTTACTGTTCAGTTGAAAGTATGTGCAAACAATCTTAGTCCTTAGTATTCAATAAGTCTCTGATGTGAATGTGGAGTGGGGGCGACCAATGTGTGGGAACAGTGTGTATGAGCTGCGCCCCTTGGGCGATGGT
>JADBJO010016601.1:30000-40071 GCA_016801955.1 Conus betulinus | reverse complement strand
CCACCATCCGATGGTGAACAGTCGGCTTGAACACCAGAACTGGCGTAATCCATCCACTGGGAACAGTCAGCCTGAACCACTGACTGGGAACAGTTAGGCCAGAACACCAGAACTGCCGACACTAGCGGTGCCCCGGCCTTACTTTGTCCTACTAGTCTCTGCTGTTCCCCCCTCCTCCCTTCCTTTCTTTGTTCGTTACTCCAACGGATCTTTCACAAACAACGTACTTTTTAATGTTCTCTATTTCTTTCTTTTTTATTTATGCATTCATTTCAAATCCTTTTTTTGTCCAGAGGATCTTTTTACAAATAAGGTACCTTTTGATGTGCTGTAACCATATGTTCATTTGTCTATTTATCTATGCATTCATTTCATTTCCATTTTTATTTCAGACCTCTTTCTTCCTTTTCGTCCTTTCTTCTTTTCTTTCTTTCTTTCTCTCCTCCCTCCCTTATATACGACATCTCGGTCCCCTCTCTCCGCTACCTCTCTGCTCCACCCTCTCTTGTCTTCGCCCATCTTTACGTCATTTAAGTGCTTTACGTCATCGTTTTTACCCGTGACTTTCTGAGAATGACGTTTTAATCACCAGTTCACTGTGAAGAAGGCTCTGTGAGTCGTAACGTCGCGTTCTTCTTCTCGAAAGGATCTTGTACAAAAAAAGGTACATTTTAGTGTT
Source organism: Conus betulinus (assembly GCA_016801955.1). NCBI lineage: Eukaryota > Metazoa > Mollusca > Gastropoda > Neogastropoda > Conidae > Conus > Conus betulinus. The sequence continues at coordinate 39,392 of JADBJO010016601.1, read as the reverse complement.
CTGTATTTCACCTTCCACGTACGTCTCGGGGGACTGGACTAGGCGACCACACCCCAGAAAGCAGTGGAGGCCTTCACTACCAGAAACTTTGTGTCCAGAGTATCCCAGTCGCTTCCATCACCAAACATGCTTCCCTTTTCTTAATTCTTTTTTTTTCTTTCTGACTTGTGGGGGTGGGGGGTGGGGCGGGATGAGATGGGGTCGGTTGTGTACTAAGTGGGGCAGGTGGAGGCGCTGGGGGGAGGGGGGGGGGGGGGAGGGGGGGAGGTTGGCTAGCCTGCAGTTGGACAGAAAGTGAAAAGTAGCAGCCTCCACGATTAAAGCCAACATTTTACGCTTTGAATGTGAGGGGAGATGGACGTGGAAGGGGAATGGGAAGGAGTGAGATGGGGGTGGGGGGCTGGGATAGGGGTGGGGGCTAGGAACTCTACCCCACTGTCTTCTGTCTATAGATTAAGGTTCCCTTTCCGCAGATCCCTGAAAAGCGACAGACCAATCGGTTGTGACACCGGTCACTGTAGAGAGAAAAGCGACAAAACAATCAGCTGTGACAGCGGTCAGTGTAGGGAGAAAAGCGACAGAACCATCAGCTGTGACAGCGGTCAGTGTAGAGAGAAAAGCGACAGAACAATCAGCTGTGACAGCGGTCACTGTAGAGAGAAAAAGCGACAGAACAATCAGCTGTGACAGCGGTCACTGTAGGCAGGGAACAAACATTCTGCTTGGCCCTCGTAAAAAAAAAGAAAAGTTCTCTCTCTCTCTCTCTCTCGTTTGTTGTTTATCTACTCTCTTTTTCTCTCTTTCGCTCGCGCTTGCTCGCTCTCTCCGGTTTGTTATTTAATTACGAATAAATATCTATGTCTGTATCTGCTTCTGTCTGTCTGTCTGTCTGTCTGTCTCCGGTTTGTTATTCATCTACGAATAAATGTCTGTGTCTGTATCTGCGTCTCTCTCTGTCTCTGTCTGTCTGTCTGTCTGTCTGTCTGTCTGTCTCTCTCTCTCTCTCTCTCTCTCTCTCTCTCTCTCTCTGCGTCGGTTGCAGGTAAAACCCCAGAGCCGTCCAAACTTGAGGCCATGCTGGAAGAGGACACGGGAATCCACCTGGCAGACCCAGTCTCCTGACGGCTGGATGGACAACGGCCGCTGGCGGTCCCTGACCTGCTCACTACCTCGCCAAGTGGACGACCATCACGTGCAGCAGTGCCTGCACAACACCAGCGTGTTCATCGTGGGCGACTCCAACATGCATCTGTGGTGGTACGAGCTTCGGGGCCATCTCCGCTGCAGCCGGGAGGAACTGAGGGGCCCAAAGCCAGGCGCTCAGATCCATCAGCACAAACTGTGTGAGGTGAGACAGCAGGTGCCCGCTGTGCAGCCAATTTGTTTTGGTTGTCACACACGCACACACACACACACACACACACACACACACACGAGAGCGGGTGCTTCAGAGCCGTGGCTTCACTTGCCCGCTGGGCATCGTACATTCAAACCTTTTCTTTTCACCACGACAGACACCAAACCGTGAGAGGGAGAGAGAGAGAGAGAGAGAGAGAGAGAGAGAGAGAGAGAGAGAGAGAGAGAGAGCATTCAAACCTTATTTTTCACCACGACAGACACCAAAACCGGATGGGAAAAGAGAGAGAGAGAGAGAGAGAGAGAGAGAGAGAGAGAGAGAGGAGAGAGAGAGAGCAGAGTAAAGCATCTGCTCTCGCTACCCCCTGCTCTTGCTCTCTAGCCCCTTCTCTCTCTGTGCTCCATTCTCTCTGTCTCTCTCTCTCTCTCCCTCTCTCTCTCTCTCCCTTCTCTCTCTGCACCCTTCTCTCAGTCTCTCTGTCTCTGTCTCTCTCTGTCTGTCTGTCTGTCTGTCTGTCTCTCTCTCTCTCTCTCTCTCTCTCTCTCTCGGCTTTCAAGCAAGGCGCCTTATTTATGCAGCTCGGCTAATTTGAACGTTTTATGCCGGTACACCATAGAGCATGACGTCCCCTGTCTCCCATCTCCTCTGGAATCAACTCTCGGCACTGCGCTCAAGGAAGTGACACTGCCCTCGTCTAAAACTGAGGACAGAGGAAAACGACTGACTCCGGTTTCGTTTAAAACTGAGGGCAGAGGAAACAACAACTGACTCCGTTGTTGATTATCATTTCCAGCGAGCCTCCTTCCCCCCCCCCCCCCCCCCCCCCCCCCCGCACACCCCCCCCGCCGCACCAAGGGCACGGTGCCAGGTGTTGGTAGAGAATCCTGTCACAGGTGACCATGGACAGACAGACACAGAGCGGAGACCCAAAGAGAGAGAGACAGCAGACAAAAAAAAAAGTAAGCTTAAAAGATTTTGAGGGAAAAAAAGAGATAAATGAGCGTTTACCTTCTCGGTCGGATTAACAGAAAAAAAAGGTAAATAAGCGTTTATATTCCCATTCGGACCGACAGAAAAAAAGAGATAAAATCAGCGTTTATAATTTCTTTCGGACTGACAAAACAAATCAGCATTTATTTTTTTCGAATTGACAGGAAAAAAACCTAGATAAGTGAGTTTTTATGTTCTCCATCCGATTACTTGATGCCGACGTCACCATGCCTGTTTTTATATTGACGCAATTGACACCCCCGAGCAGCTTTGGTGACGTTTTAACGGGCGACGTAACCTTCCCACCTCTCTCCCTCTCTCCCACTTGCAACCTGCGTGGGATAGAGTCGTGGCACAGTAATATTCGACAGGAAACGACACGGGACGGTGCCATAAAGTGTCTGTAATGGTCGCACAGGATGAAGGCTTCATGTCGGACGTGCCAAAAAACATATCTCACGGCACAAGGGCATCTAGGATTTATGACCAGGAGGCGGCCCGGACCTTGCAAGTGTGTGAGCCGTAACAGTTGTCTGAGGGGCGGTTTCTTCTCGAACAAACTTCTGCTGTCAAAGCTCCCTCTAGAGTTAGAATGTCATGTCAACTCCCTCTGGAGTTATAGTGTCATGTTTGCAGATAGTTGCATTTGTTCATTTTATATGCCAAGAGCGTTGAATGTACCCCAAATAGCTACGAAAATCCATCAAATTTTAAATATGAGGGGGAACGTTTTTAGAGCACAGCAGAGAGAGAGAGCGAGAGAGAGAGAGAGAGAGAGAGAGGAGAGAGAGAGAATATGAATTAGCTAAGCTTACCAAGCTATTTCTCATCAGCAGGGCATTTTTACGGGTATGGCTATTGACAAATATAACTGTCAAAGAATAAAAACACAGATAACGTATGTCAGTAAGTGCTACAAGCTAGAAACCAAGTTACGGAAAGAAGTAGGCCAACCTAGCTTAAGGCTAGTACAAATATCAGTGTAATTAGCAATATGTTTGTCCGCAGCCATTTCTGTTTTGGACAGCTGTGCTTCTGCTGGAAGTCACTTTCAGGTCTTGGTCCTGGCAGTACAATGCAGGCTGTGCCCATTTCTGGTCATTCCATGTAGACATGCCAGTGCGTCACCGATGACGACGCTGTCTGGAAGACAACTCTCTGGTTGCTTCACCTGACAAATGTCTTTGGGGTCTCTCTCTGCACTCCAGATCGTGATCGTTTTCAGTCGTCGTGACATCTTCACTTTTACAATCTTAGATATGTGTCAGCGAATCGCCCAGAGAAACGTGGACACTCACAAGACAGAACACAACGCGTTTCGACCTCTTAGGTCTTCTTCAGGTGAGTCAAAAAACGACTAAAATAACGAAAATTGACTTAGGCCTTCTTCCTTGCGCTGAACTCTGAAGCGATCTGAAGCGATCAAAGCTAAGTGAATTTTCGTTATTTTATTCGTTTTCGTCTCACCTGAAGAAGATCTAAGAGGTCGAAACGCGTTGTGTTTTGTCTTGTGACTCGTTCGTCCACGTTTCTCTGGGCGGTTCGCTGACATTTATTTAAGATTTGTTTAGATTTCCGCCCGCAGTCGTCTCACTTTGCAACTAGATCTTCACTTTTATTTTGTTTTAATTTGTTTTGTTTATTGACATATGGTCTGCTTAGTGACTGTCATGCTCTCAGATCACGTGGCACAGCCCAGCACACAGTCGTCATCAACATAGACTTGACTGACATCCCCCTGCCCCCACCCCCCCGCCCCCCCCCCCCCCCGTGCCCAGCGTGAAGGCTTCCCTTGTGTGTCTGTCACAGACTGTTTATTACACGGCCCCAAGTCGATTTGCGATAAACCTTCGGGAGCAACATCTGTCAAGACCATACCCCGTGAAGGCGATGGTTACAAGGCAATGGTCTGCTAGAGCGAAACCTTTTTGAAGGGATGGTCCGTTGAGATGGTGTCTGTTAGAGCAAGAGGAATGAAACTTGTCACACAGATAACAAACTGTTTAAAGTCCGTCCAAACCTGAAAGAGTTTTGACAATGTTCCCAAGGCGGCCGTAAAGAAGAAAACAGTCTTGTTCCGTTTACACACAGGCCACTCCTTTTACACCCATCGTTATCATTTAAAAGGTGAAGAAGCTCCGTGGTGCATTCCATGTTACACATGTACCACTCATAGTGAAACATTTTTTTTTTAGAGTGTTGGGACTTGCATGATGTGAGACATAAAGACTTCACAGCATGAAAACCTTGTTCAGAGATGTCCCACCTCATGTGATCTTTGAATTTCTGAAACGGATAACATTTTTCATCTGATCTGAGATCTTACAAAGGAAAGTGTTTTTTTTTTTTTTTTTTTTTTTTTTTTAACAAAACAAAATTTGTGGTGTGTTTTAGAAGTATTTTAAAGGATTGTGTGATAGAGATAAAAAAAAAATGACTTGGTGACAGCCCTGATATGACCCTTTGCGGTCGGCTGGGCTGTAAGCAGCATAACATTACCTGCTAAAGCGATAAAAAATAATTCCGTCAAGGCGATGCCTATTTGATTGATGATCAGTTGGGGGCTGGGGGGGGGGGGGGGGGGGGGGGGGGATGATACCCATTTGAGTGATGTTCGATGGGTCATGCTTAGGGTGAAGTTCGATGGGGTGATGTCCATTGGGAGACGATGTCCACAAGGTCTATGGACAATACCATGGCTGAAGGCACCGACTGTGTGCGTCTGTACCGAACGTCTAGGGACAGATGACTAGACGCTAGACCGCATAGCAGCCCCTGAAAGAGAATCATGTTCATGTCATGATATGGCTGACGTGTTCTTGTCGCTAGGACTGATTCCCTGCATGGACATTTCACACTGACACTGAATGTGTGTGTGTGTGTGTGTGTGTGTGTGTGTGTGTGTGTGTGTGTTTGTGTGTGTGTGTGTGTGGTGGTGTGGTGGTGGTGGGTGTGGTGTGTGTGTGTGTGTGTGTGTGTGTGTGTGTGTGTGTGTGTGTTAGTTTGTGGTGTGTGTGTGTGTGGTTGTGTTGTGTTGTGTGTGTTGTGTGTGTGTGTGTGTGTGGTGTGTGTGGTGTGGTGTGTGTGTGTGTGTGTGTGTGTGTGTGTGTGTGTGAGAGAGAGAGAGAGAGAGAGAGAGAGAGAGAGAGAGAGAGAGAGAGAGAGTAATTAAGGCCATGGTCTCTCATGAAGGGGATGTATTATACAAAACGCAATGCACAGTGTTACTCACAAAATTTCAAATAAAACAGGACTTCGTACATCGTGATGTCAGTATCTAACGTAACTGAAATCGTTTCCATAAAATTGATTAATCAGTTTATGAAAACCCTTTCATTTATGAAAGTCAAAAGCATGCTTTATGGAAACTGATTATGGTGGTTGTAATAGTTCAGCGGTATACAACGTGTTTTTAAGTCGCTTAGCACAGGGTGACGTGAACCAAAAGGCATCTCTTCTTCACTGCTTCTTTTACAAAGAAGGCGAATTAAACCTATTTCAGTCTCTTTCATATAAAGGTAATGATGCACATAAAATTCCTGAAACACCAGTCTGAACCATGTCATAATTCATTTCAAATGTGTTTTTTTTTTCAGAGTTCATTTTCAAGTGCTTTTTGACATCGTGTATGATACGAAATGTTCTATACACATGAAATCTCTCGCTGTTTTTAGTAGTATGGAAATCCCAATCTTGCTGTCAAACTGAAATCAATCTCTTTTAACTTATATAAAGCGTTTGGCATTTTGAACTCCTTGGTTCGCCCATACATAACCAAAACTGACACATCTTGAACGAACATTTGATACCGATTTTTTGGGTCACTCGAATCTAAATTCAGTAGCATTTTGTAAGCCATCTCTGATAGTTGTTATAATTCATTGCCGCTCAATTCATTCTGTAAGGAATGCAACACGTTACAGAATTAAAATGGATATTTATGAGCTTATCCATATGCATGCTTATTGGACATCTGCATTTCAAGGTCTGAAAATTGTTTCAAAGAATATGAATGCAATTTTTATGAAAGAAACTTCTTCATTCAGACCCTAAAGTTCCACACGGTAATGGTCCATGGGCTGAACCGGGGAAAAAAATAGTGCTGAAAATAAATCCAAAGTGTCATATTCAAAACGTGAAAATCTTAAATAGAAAAAATAAATCCAAAGTGTCATATTCAAAACGCGAAAATCTTAAATAGTGTTGAAAAAATAAATCCAAAGTGTCATATTTGAAACGCGAAATCTTAAATAGTGCTAAAAAAATAAATCCAAAGTGTCGTATTTAAAACGCGAAAATTTTAAGATAGAGGTAAACAATAAAACCAAAGTGTTGTATTTAAAACACACGACATTTTTTCAAAATATGTAACTCAGCATTTTTGGGTTTACTTTCGAGATTATTACATGCTGAAGTGAGACTGAGTGAAGTAGAAAACTGAGCGCCTAAGAATTCGTATGCGTTGAAAACAGGCATTTTTCATATCGTTGTACGTCTGCCATTCTCTTACTGCTAAATGGCCACATTTTCTGAAGACAACACTAGTCCTTTTGTTCAAATATACCGTCAGATCAGGACAAGATGTAGCTCGTTACAAGCTGTTCAATTGTCTGAAGTCCAGTGATTGTTTGTGAGAGTAAGTCATCTGTGAGTAGCAGAATTAACACCTAAAACTATCGATTGTGAGTAAAGTTTATTACTCATCACTTTCAATGATTTCCAGCGCAAGTGCGTCTATGAAAAGAGAAAACAGAGCCTGTCTACACAGACTACCCCGTTTTTACACCATAGGTGCATTTAGTTTGTTTGTTAACTAAGACCCACATCTGTCACAAACTCAACGTTACTGTCGACACTTCTGATATATTTGCACAGTGTGCGTTTAACTCCATTTTCATATGAGTAAACCATCGAGTTTTAATATTTTTATGAATCAAACGCTTTTTTCTCAATCTACAAAGTCCACTACTTGACCAGTCTCCCACGCGCTACCCACAGAGTACTTCTTGCCATCGATTAATAGGCAATCCTCAATCATTGTCACTCTTTTCCCTTTCTGCTTTGCTTTCTGTACATGCGGCGTCAGTCTTTGACGAGCGACTCCCACAATTCTGGAGAAGTCTTCGCCAATGAAAACGTTTGATACCCGAGTTTCTGTTTCGATATCATAACGCTCGCGTTCTTTTTGTAGAAGATGCACCGTGAAATGATGGATGCGTCGGGCCTCCTGTTAAGTCGATGCACTCTGTCAAGCTCTACGTTGTCTGTCAGGCCAAGTTTTTCGGCGATCAGGTCATGGAACATTCCTTCGCAGTGAGCGTTGTTCTCATTTTCCCTTTGAGAAAGTCTATAGAAAAGGAGATTGTTGCGTTTGGAACGCCCCTCCAGATCGTTGATCTTCATGCCACATTCGGCCACACTCTTTCACAGGTCGTTGTTGTTGTCTTTGTTAGTTCCTGGTTCTCTGTTCTTAGCTCGTTCATCTCCTCTTTTAGTCCTTTCAGTTCGTTTTTGCAGAGCTAAGTGATCGTCGCGCAATTCACGATCTTCCGTCTTCACTTCATCAAGATTTGCGTTCATCTGGTCGCCCATGGTTCTCATGACATCACTCAGGGTCCGATCCATGGGCTGGGAAGTCACAGAAGGGGTGGACTCACTGACGACATCACTCAGGGTCCGATCCAGGGATTGGGAAGTCACAGAAGGGGTGGACTCACTGACGACATCACTCAGGGTCTGGACTCACTGACGACATCACTCAGGGTCAGATCCAAGGGCTGTGAAGTCACCCCTGCGACTCGTTCTTGTACTGGTCAACCTTGACTGATTGCTGTTAGCTGGGGGAGGTTGGGCTCTGCACTGCTCTCAATGTCCCCACAGCGCGATTGATTACTCTTAGCCGGGGGAAGGCTGGGCTCTGCACTGCTCTCAATGTCCCCACAGCGCGATTGATTACTCTTAGCTGGGGGAAGGCTGGGCTCTGCACTGCTCTCAATGTCCCCACAGCGCGATTGATTACTCTTAGCCGGGGGAAGGCTGGGCTCTGCACTGCTCTCAATGTCCCCACAGCGCGATTGATTACTCTTAACCGGGGGAAGGCTGGGCTCTGCACTGCTCTCAATGTCCCCACAGCGCGATTGATTACTCTTAGCCAGGGGAAGGTTGGGCTCTGCACTGCTCTCAATGTCTCCACAGTGTGATTGATTGCTCTTAGCCTGGGGAAGGTTGGGCTCTGCACTGCTCTCAATGTCCCCACAGTGCGATTGATTGCTCTTAGCCGGGGGAAGGTTGGGCTCTGCACTGCTCTCAATGTCTCCACAGCGCGATTGATTGCTCTTAACCGGGGGAAGGTTGGGCTCTCTGCACTGCTCTCAATGTCCCCACAGCGTGATTGATTACTGCTAGCTGGGGGAAGGTTGGCTCTGCACTGCTCTCAATGTCGCCACAGCGCGATTGATTGCTCTTAGCTTGGGGAAGGCTGGGCTCTGCACTGCTCTCAATGTCGCCACAGTGCGATTGATTGCTCTTAGCTTGGGGAAGGCTGGGCTCTGCACTGCTCTCAATGTCGCCACAGCGTGGATGCGAATGCCCCAGAACATAAGAAGAGAGGAATAATCGGCAGGTGACGCCGTCTCCATTTTCCCTCCAAGTTTCACAATGGCGATACGCGTAAGCAAGTTGTTTCTGGGTCCCTTTTCATCTTAATATTGACATACACTGGCACAAAGCAGCCACACACGTATCGGAAGTCTGTTTCTGCTGAAGGCATGACACTTCACTAAGTCTCCGCCAGTCATAGTCGCGATGCAACTGACTGCACTTCTTCTGATTCAACACGAGAGAACATGCAGCATATCTGCACTCAAGAACAGCTTTCCACCCCCTCCCCCCCTCCTCCCCCTGAGAGAGCGTGAAGGAGAGTTGAGAGAGTGGATAAGAAGAGTGAGAGTGTGCGAGAGGAGACGGGAAGGAAGAGGGGAGAGAGGAGAGGAGACGAGACGAGAAAGGTGGAGAGAGAGAGAGAGAGAGAGAGAGAGAGAGACAT
>JADBJO010016600.1:0-40086 GCA_016801955.1 Conus betulinus | reverse complement strand
AACCTTATCAGCATTTTGATGAAATAAGAAAATGTTTGGAGGTGGGAGGCATAGACATCCAACCGCTGACCTTGTGTCTAAAGATCTATTTATGGATTGACCTAAGGACGACAGAGGATAATCAGTTGCATGGAAGCGGAAGAACTGTTAAAGATGGGATAACCATTCAAATTGATAAAGAAAAAGAGAGTGATAAACCAGTTAATGTATATTTGTTTTTAATATATGATGCACAGCTGAATATTTACGACAACAATTAAAGATATTAAAAAAGCATGCCTGTTCAGAATTATCCAAAAATTCCTTCAGCACCTATCCAAAAGAGTTGCCACCAACAGAGTTGCCCAAAGAAGAGATAGGTGACAACCCTGACATAAAAACATTCAGATTAACAAACATTACACAGATGCAAAAACAACTAGAGCAAGACCTTTCAAAATAGCAGCAAAACCAAACGAAGGTATTCTGCCGCCTTTAATGCTGTTACATATGTTAATACTGGAGCATCGACTATTAGTGCTTTAACAGCAGGAACAAGTGTAGGCTCTTAGCAACAGGTATAGGCGCATCAGTAGCTTTACCTCTAGGCAGTGTATCATTAACTTTCGGTCTTTGTTCATTAGCTGTAGGTGCAGCCAGTAAAAAAAATATAAAACTAAACTCCAAAAGCACACAGCTATGGTTCAACTTATAACAGCTAAACTTAGTTCGTTCAGACTGATAATAAATAAAGCGCTCGTCGATTCGCAAATCACGGATGAAGAAATAGTCGCTTACAGGCTGATTTTGATGACTACAAAAGACAAAAGTTTGATCTTCAGAAAAAAAAATCGCGGGCAACTTTTTTTCTCATCAAACAGACAACGATCAGATAAGAAAAGAATGTTTAAAAAAAGTAAACGAGACATTAAACTCTGTTCTAAACAGCTCACATTAACAACGCCAAAAGGTGTTTTATACTTTAGTTTATGAGTCCAAGCACAAAAAGACCGTTGATATTGATTCTGACTAAATATTTTTTTTTAATTTAAATAAATATTTTGAGTTAGAAAAGAAACTCAACATGGCTAAGATTTATGAAAGTCCTGACGCTTGGTTAGAGGAAGAGAGTTTTGTCAAATGTTTTCGATGATGCTAATTTAGAAGTTATTGATTCAACAAACGTACAGGTAAAGCGTTGCGCATGCTATTTCTCAAGTTCCGAGTAAACTAACAATAGACCCACCAGTTAAAGTAAGGTTAGCTGTTTTAATCGACTATATAACAATACATGGCGAAAATCTGGAAGTCTGGGTTTCAACTAAACAGCAGACTATTCTTTCCTATAATGACTTAACACCCGGTTGGGCAGACCAACTCCTTACACAGTTTGATGTAGCCGCTGAAGAAGAAGCTAAAATGAGAGGCTCTGGTTGGACAGAGGGTAAAGTTTTAGCAATCAGATTAAAACAGACCAAATACGCACCGATTGTAGGTAAGTCTTACATTCCACTACCTCCAGCATTAGTTGCAAAAAGAGCAGTTTTTTAAACATAAAGAATTCAGATGACAAATGTTTTATGTGGTGTGTTCTTGCGCAAGGCTGCATCCCGTTGCTAAAAATGCAGAGAGGGTGTCTAAATATGAACCTTATATTAATTCCCTTAGTTTTGACGGAATATCTTTTCCTGTTAGCTTAGATAAAATTGATCAGTTTGAAGAACAGAACAAGCCAATAACTGTTAACGTATACACATGGTCTGAAAAAAAACCAATCTTTTGCCCATCAGAGTGTCGAAGAACAGTCCAACAATTGGGGATCCAGACAAAAATCATGTGGACTTACTCCTAATGCATCACCATTACACGTTGATACGCACAATGAGTAGACTATTGAATCATACTACAAAAAATCATAACAAACAAGAATTTTGTAGAAAATGTTTAACAAGAATTCCATCTGTTCAAGCTGCAAGTGAACATATAAAACATTGTATTAGCCCAGTTGACTGTAATACAGAACTAATTACACCGAGAGAGAAGGCAGCAAGGTTTGTTTTGAGAACTGGAAAAAATTACAAATGAGTCCGTATGTTGTTTATGCAGACTTCGAGTCGCTTATTGTTCCTTATGAGGGACCAAAATAATTTACCAAAAACAGTCTTAGTTAGCAATCATCAGATTTGTTCATACGCTTTTGTCGTTGTCAGGTCGGATGGTGTCCATTCGGAGCCAGAGTTATATAGGGGACCTCGTGCTGCAGAAGAAAACTTCTTAAAACGTATGCAGCAAGTGCGTAATGAGTGTTCTAATAATCTGAATTTAATGGACCTCAAGATGACCCCTGAAGACCAGCAACAATATGACTCAGCCACTCATTGTTGGATTTGCGGTTTAGAACTAACACAGCTAATCCAGATAGGGACTGTCGCGTAAGAGACCATGATCACATTAGCGGAAAGTTCAGAGGAGCAGCACATAGTAAATGCAATCTTCAACTAAAGTTTGAGCCAAAGACTTGGAAGCTGCCTATATTCTTTCACAACTTGAGAGGTTACGACTCTCATCTTATATTGCAGGCAGTGACAAGCGATTTCAGAGCAAAATGCATTGCTCAGTCATCAGAAAAGTACATGTGTTTCACTTTAAATAACTACTTGTCTTTTTATGACTCTATGCAACACCTAATGGGGTCATTAGAGTCATTGGCTACGTCCTTAAAGTCCTGCCCAATAACGGAAGAATATTTTGACCCAACCCTCGTTAGAAAGGGCGTTTACCCTTATGAGTACATGAACAGTTGGGAAAGGTTTGATGAAGACTCACTTCCTCCTAAAGGTGCGTTCTTTTCCAGTCTTAGAGGAAAGGACATCAGCGACTGCGATTATCAGCATGCTCAAGAAGCATGGCAGAAGTTAGATTGCCAAACAATGGGAGACTATCACGATGCCTATTTAATGGCTGATACCTGTTTGTTGGCGGACGTTTTTGAAAATTATAGAAAGACCTGCATGAAACATTACAGTCTAGATCCTGCGCATTATATTTCTGCACCTGGAATGAGTTGGGACGCTTTCTTAAAATTTACTGGAGTACAGATTGACCTCTTGTCTGACCTACCAATGCTTCAAATGATTGAAAACGGATTACGTGGAGGAATTAGTATGGCGTCGCACCATTACTGTAAAGCAAACAACAAATACTTAGACAACTATGATCCTAATAAGAAGTCTAACTATCTTATGTATTTAGATGCAAACAATCTGTATGGTTGGGCTATGAGTCAATCACTTCCATTACGCAACTTCAAAATGTACACAGGAGGTTTAGAAGACATTCAAAAATTTGTAAAACAACTGCATACTCTTACAGCTGATCGTAAAAGAGGTCTTATTCTAGAAGTTGACTTAGAATATCCTCGTGAACTCCATGATTACCATAATGACTATCCATTAGCGGCTGAAAGTCTTAAAGGTTTCAAAAACAGAACCGGCTAAAACTTGTGCCTAATCTTCGTGGCAAAAAAAAAAATTATGTCTGTCATTACAGACTTCTCCAATTTTATTTAAGACATGGTTTAAGGCTAACAGCAGTTCATCGTATAATTGCTTTTGACCAAGAACAGTTCATGAAACCATACATAATGAAGAACACTGATCTCAGAACTAAATCCACAGATGCTTCAGAAAAAGACTTTTTCAAGTTGATGAACAACAGCTGTTTTGGAAAAACTATGGAGAATCCGCACAAGCGCAAAGATGTCAGATTGGTCACCAGAGAGAACGAAGCGATTAAGTTGACTTCAAAACCTAATTATCAGGACTTTAGAAGATTTCATGATCAGCTTTTTGGCTTAATGATGAAAAAAAATAAAGTCAAATTGGACAAACCTGTTTTTATTGGGTTTACTGTTTTAGAGTTATCAAAGCTGTTGATGTTAGAATTTCTTTATGACTACTTTAAACCCTTGTATCCAGAGTCCAGAGTACTTTACACAGATACAGATTCCTTTATTCTCGATATTCCTACTGAAGACTTCTACAAAGACATGGAATCAGAAGTAGCTAAAGGGCGTGCAGGATGGTATGACACATCTGATTATCCTAAAGACAGCCTTTACATTCAACTGTTAATAAGAAGGTTTTAGGAAAGATGAAGGATGAATTATCTGGAGTGGTGATTAAGGAGTTTATTGGTTTAAGATCAAAAATGTACAGTCTTTCGTGTCAAAGTAGCACTATTAAAAAAGCAAAGGGAATATCACGCAGTGTTGTGCAGTCAAAACATATCACATGACAACTACAAAGAAGCATTGTTCAATGAAAAGACTTTTTATCATGACAACGTAAAACTAAGATCTAATCTACATCAGATCAACACAACAGTTGTAACAAAAAAGTCGCTTGACAGAACTAACACAAAACGAGTATTTGTTAATCCAGAGTTTTCGTATGCAATTGGACACTGGAGAACATTATAAGGGTCTTCAACTGTTGTTGGTTTCAAGGGTCATCTTCACGTTCGAGTCTGGTGGGATTATCTGCAGTTCTTCCTTCACAAAAGATCTTTGAGGGGCTGGCCGTTTTGTTGTGTCAGTTTCTCGCAAATAATACACAGGTGGATTCATTTTTATAATTTTTTTTATTTCATATGGATCAACACTCCAAACTGGATCTGTTGCCCTGATGCGAGTGTCCCCTTCTGCTTCTCCAGGTAAATAAAGATATCTTACTTTTAAACCAATTGGTAACAGTTTGCTGGATGATGAAGACTCTTCAACAACATTTATTGTTTTTCGCTTGATTGCTTGTACTGGTTTTAACCCTTTAAATTCTTCATTGTTCATTGCTCGCAAAAAACTGATGGCAGTCTTCTAACCCATTCTGTGTTGCGAGAATTGTCAATAAGCTCTCTGTGATACTGATAGGAGAATAGTCTTTCAGATAACTGTTTGTTAAAGTTTTCAACTAAAGCCTGTGATCTGTGAACTCCTGGAATACCTCTTTTAATGGTGACTCTATGTTTTAACAATAATTGATTCACTTGTCCTTTAAATTCTTTTCCGTCATCAACTTGAATCATGCGGGGATAAGTTAAGGGGCCTCGTTGATATATAGTTGTATGGCAACAGCAACAGCAGAAGCACTCTTTTGTGTTAATGGTTCGGCATCTTTGTATCTTGAAGCTATGTCAATGACTGTAAGTGCGTACTTAAATCTTTTTCGCCTAATCGTATCATGGGGTAAATATAGAAGGTCCATTTGATGGGTGTCGTTTGGCGTTATATTCGCAAAGTGTGGTCTCTGTATTCGTTTAGGTGCAGGTAAATAAATTTGCCAAATCGCTTGTTTAGATAACCATTCTTTCGCTGTTTGTTCACTGACCCCCGCTGCTTGGCTTAGCTTTTTAATTGCCGTGATTCCCTTCCAATATCCTTTGGGTGAATAATAAATTTTGTCCATTTTTATTTCACCAATATTATGTGCAACAAAATATACAACAGTCATGCCAACGACAATAAATGCTATTTCTTGCATCTTTTGTTTTTCTGATGGTTGATAAAAGTCGCTGAATTTTGGTGGGGGCAATGTCTGGATTTGTTTGCCTGTTACTAGATAATACTCTTTTATTGCCTGGTCAACATCTTTAAATGTGTAAGCTGCGTGTCCCTGTTCTTTCAGTTTGTCGTTAATGAAATCTAACTGCTCAATTCTCTGCTTTTCATAAGCGTCTTGTGCTGCAGCTAGTTTCTCCATAGCTTTGTTATGTCTTTTCTCTCTTCATTAGTTTGTAGTTTACTAAATGCATAATTACTTCCGCTAAAAGCAAGCGCATTCACCACAGCGCCGCCTATCATCATTACGAGTGAAGCCATTTTTTTAATAAGTAGTATTTTTTTTTTTTTTTTATTTTACATATTTATACTGTCTGGAATTATTCCTTGCTTGACCAGAAAATCTTTCGTAGCTAATGAAGCTGCTATAATTGCAATCAGTTTTGCTGAGTCTTCAAAATCTAGCTTGCCAAGATCTGCTGGTTTTATTCTTAATAGGTTTTTACCAAGCATTGTGTATCCTACACTTAGACCTCCAATAACAGCAGAATGGTATACAAGATTGGTAATAGTTTTTTCGGCGCTCATTTTAAAAAATAAAATAATTATTTTATAATAAAACATGAATAGCGACGATCTCCTAAACATTCCTGAACTTATGATTACAAATGAGCAAGTTGATGACCAAGCTATTATGCCAAAGAAAGAAAGATTATATTCTTTGGCAGCATGTGGGAAAAACAAAACAGTATCTTGGAAATGAGTTCAGCATAGAACAGATTCAACAAATGTCGCCACAAGACATTGTAAAGTATCACAACAGGTATGAAGCGCAACTGGGGTCAAGAATGGTAAAAAGCGTCGGACAAACGGTTCTTAGTTTGTACACAAAAACTAGTAGGTAGATTTGCGCCCATTGATTCTGAACAAGATTTTATGTATGATTTAACGCAGGATCCAGTTTTAACAAAGTCATTAGAGTCTCTAGGATGTGATCTATATTACAGATTTGGAACATTATTGTCGCCATAATAATGGGATTAATTACTTTTAATCATATAGATTTTATTTCTCTTAAAAATGAACGAGCCAGAAAATCAGCAGAATCAGAACCAGGAAAGTTGTTGAATCATTTGTCGAATCAGGTGGAGAAAGTGACCAGTAAAAAACACCCTGGACGCGTTGCGGCAGGACAAAAATTAGCAGAGTGGAACAAACAAAAAAAAGTTAAAATTACAAGCACAAATATAACTCATATAATAAAGTGCCAGAGCAACTGCCAGTTGTTTCAATGCCTATAAAAACACCAGAACAAGTTGATCCCGCAACGCCAAAGTGGCCAGAGAATACTTGGATTAAAACAGGTGTTCATTTTTTTGGTCATTGTTGCTGGGGGTGGTTATTACGGTTATAAAATATATAAACAAAGAGAACAAAAACCAAAGCCGTCAAAAAAAATCAGTGCCACTAAATACAGAAACTGAACAAAAAACCATGCCAAAACCACTACCCACAAAAACTTCATTTTGATCCATTTCATATGCAATAATATTTAAGAACTTATAAGTAATTATAAGTTGACTTGAATAAGAACTTTTATTTTTTTTTATTGTACTTAGAGGGTGACTTGAGGGTGACTTGAGTCAAGAACTTATAAGTCACTTGATTAAGAACTTGAAAATGACTTGAGGATGACTTAGGATGACTTGAGTTAAGAACTTAGAAGTGACTTGAGGATGAACTTAGAAGTGACTTGAGTAGGAACTTGAAGTGACTTGAGTAGGAACTTAAAAGTGACTTGAGTTAAGAACTTAGAAGTGACTTGTGGATGAACTTAAAAGTGATTTGAGTAAGAACTTATAAGTCACTTAATTAAACTTGTGGATGACTTGAGAATGACTTGAGTTAAGAACTTGAGAACTTGAGGGTGACATCTCACGGCAACACTTAGTTCTAGAATGACTCAGACAGTTGGTGGCTCTGGCTTCGTTGGTCGGAGTCTAGATGGCCACGTGTTTTGTTCGTCTGCGCATGCGCAAGTTGTCACGGCAGTTCCGTTTTGTCACAACAACGAACTGGCGTGAAAATAAATTAAAGCTTCGCCAGTTCTGTGTGACGAGATTTAACACTACCGTACACTCCCGGCTGCGAGCGTACAATCGCAGACACAGCACCTAAACCCAAACCAACACTCGCTAGTTCAGCCAGTACAGTAACAGCCACCGTCTTGTCTGTGCCAAGTCGTAAGACCCTAGCATAGAAGAATACAAGATCAGGTGTCAACCTAATGACGGGTCTGTCTGTTACGCATGTAGGAGCATAAATTAGTGATCAGGTGTCAGCCTAGTGACGGATTTCTGTAGCTCCCGCCATTGCCTCGTGTATGTCTGTCTGTTATGCAAAGTTTTGCGCTAGGATAAGTGTGTGGATTTTATGACAAAAATATAACTCAGTTTTAAAAGACTTTAGAGAACAATAAAGACCGTAGTTTTATTTTACATGAAAGACAGAGATTCTTTTGATGAATGTATACGCGAAAATGATGTTATTGAGGATGAACAAGAGAAACGTAGAATTAAGCAAAAACTAAATCTCAAAAGTTTTGTAAATTAGTATTAAAAAACAGATAATCCTACACAATATGTATGTTTGTGAATAAAGGTTAAACTGACTGACTGTAGAAGAACGTAATAATGTTTGTTCTAGCATAATCCTACACAATATTGTATGTTTGTGAATAAAGGTTAAAACTGACTGACTGTAGAGAACGTAATAATGTTTTGTTCTGGCATCAGATCCCGAGCTGACTGTAGAGAACGTAGAGAAATGACTGTAGAGAACGTAATAATGTTTGTTCTGGCATCAGCTCCCGAGCTGACTGTAGAGAACGTAGAAATGACTGTAGAGAACGTAATAATGACTGTAATAATGTTTGTTCTGGCATCGGTTCCAGAGCTGAATGTAGAGAACGTAAAAATGACTGTAGAGAGAACGTAATAATGACTGTAATAATGTTTGTTCTAGCATCGGTTCCAGAGCTGAATGTAGAGAACGTAAATATGTTCGTTCTGGCATCAGTTCCCGAGCTTTTGCGAGGGGGCTGAGCCAGAACGAACATACTTACGTTCTCTACTTGGAAGGAGAGATGTTGTCCCCTACACGGTCTGCCTTGCTGCCACACATCAGACGTGCAAATTATGTGGCCATGCGTAATAAATCGTACCCTCTCAACCCTCCTGTACTTCCTCCTATTGAAGAGAATGGGTGAACGGTCGAAAATGGTGTGTACTTGCCCGTGAGTTGTCTTGCTCTTGCAGCTCCACTTGTAGTCATTGAGCTGATCAGGTGCAAGACGTGCAAGACTGGATGTGTGACAAATGCGGGCAGCTGTACAAAGCATGGTCTCCCATGCACTCCTCTGTGCAAGTGTTATGGATTGGAGTGTGCAAACCCGAACTAAGCTCCTGGACCTAATGCAGCAGACGATGAGTAACAGAAAGCGTTGTGGGCATCTTGAGAGTAGAACGCTGTCAACACAGTGATACGATACATGTATCCGCTTTCAGTGACTTTGCCGTGGCTGCATGTCCTTATTATATGCCAGCAGTTTTTGACATGTTTTAGACTTTGTTCTCACCTTTTTTTCTATCTGAACTGAAACGTGTGCATTTAGTGTGTTGAAATCTTGAAGACTGCAAGCCTGTGAAAGTTAATCTTTGAACTGATGTGCATTACTGATAATTCTTTGGTTTCTGATCAACCTAACAATATCATAGATGAATTCAGCGTCCCCAGAAACCCCCAGAAAGACCCCTGGGTACCAAAATAGGCGCTTGAGTAAGATGCTGAGAAATGGCGCCAATACCGCCGGACGTCGTTACAGAGGAGGGGGGTGGGGTGGGGGTAGAGAGGTCGTAAAATTGGAACCCGTTTATATTCATGTAGTACTGTCCATGAATGATGAGATAAAGCAATAAAATCCATTTACACACGTTTATCCTACGGGACCTGAATTATTGACGTATCAGTGTGCACTATCTACGGCTGTACTGTCGCATTGCTAGGGCAAAACTGTCTCCTCTGAACTGGAGGCCCTAGCACTGGTCTGTCACTAGTGTAACTGTCAGCACGCACTGGTCTGTCACTAGTGTAACTGTCAGCACGACGAAGCTCCTTCACTAGATATAAGTTAGTCCTAGCTGGTCCCTCCCTTCAAGCACCCCCGAGTCGAACTCCCTAAACTAACAAGTTTAGCAGCTCCGCTCTCTTCAAGGCCTAGTGTTGTACTGCCGGAGTTCGTCTGCTTGTTTGCCTGACCGTTGGTGGAGACTTCTCACGCGAGGTGCACTTCCGCTGAGCTCGCCTACGTGCGCAGAAACCGTGCGTCACTACAATATTGTCGTTGACTTCACCGACCTGTACACTGAATCTACAAAGGGAAGAAAGGAGTGCGCAAGAGCCTCTGCAGAGATGGGGGTGACTGAAGGAAGACGTGTGCAGAATGAATGAAGACATTGATGGACTAGAGTGTTCACGCCGTGACAACCTCCGAATGTTTGGTGTTGCTCCAGTAAGTGTTGGTGAAAGTGAAGATTACGATGCGTATGCCACGATGGTATGTGAGACATTGAATGGAGTGGTTGGGGTCAGAAAGTGGACAGAGGAGGTACATTATACGAGCACTCAGAGCAGGACTTACACAAAGGCAGGGGAACCGAAGACCCATGACAGTAAATGTCAAAAAAACTTGAAAGACAAAATGTTGTTGATATGAGACCGGAAGTTTAAAGGCAAAGTAGAGGAGAGAGGGGTAAGGGTGGCCAGTGACGTAACACGGAGACTGGCAAGTAATAAAAACATATGGTTGCTGTGGCAAGCAGGGAGGGGAAAGTCACAGTTTTTGTAAAGGGGAAGTTAACAATCAAACTGCGGAGATTGGATATCGGAAATCACGAGGGAGTTAAGGAAATGTCGATGGCTGTCAACAATCCCATAACCACATGTCATGAAAGGAACCCAGTTTTCCCGTCTCGTGCTGCTGGTGACGCCCCTTCAAGAGATTCCCAGCACACATGACAAACTCACAAATGATGACGCCAGAGTATTGCTGGATCATGCCTCTTACTCTGCACAAGAAACGGCGATAGGCAGTGAGTGTGCTGCACGGCGTGATTCACGTGCAACTTCCCAAAGTGACACGATGATAGCCAGTGACACTGAATCCCAAAAGGTAAATATTCTACGTGCAGGTAGGCAGTCGCTTGGGCAGCGTTCAGCTAACGACTCAACGTCGACAGCTAGAGGCAGAAAGCAGAGAGTAACGGACAATAATCTTTGAGAGAGGGGGGGGGGGGGGGGGGGGGGGGGGGGGGGGGGGGGGGGGGGGGGGGGGGGGGGGGGGGGGGGGGAGGGAGACTACTCATGTGAACAAACCACTCGCAGCCTATTCCACGTTCCAGCACCCATAGAAATACATAGGACAAGCCTGATAATCATCGGACATCTGAATTGACATTTCTGAATTATAATGTAGAGAATTTGAAATCCAAACTTGCTGACGTTTCTTTCATTGATTTTGTGACAAATTTTGATCATATTATGTGTTTGACGGAGACGTTCATCGATCATTCTTTTGATTTTAGTTTTCATTTCAAAGAACATGTTACATGTAGTGCGCCTGCTGAAAACAAAAACCTGTTACGTCGTGGAAGACATTCTGGTAGTGTTTTGGTACTCATAAAGAAAGCGTGTGCAAAATTGGCAAGAAATATTAAACTGGGTGTGATAATACGGTTGTCGTTAAAATTGATAAATGTGTGTTTAGTTTGAGTAAAGATGTGATTTTTGTTGGTTGTTTTATAGTTCCAGAAGGAGGCCCCAGTCTATAGACAGACAGAATTAGAGAAGACAGAATACCTATTCTTGAAGATGGTATACTGCAGTCTGTTCCATATGATAATGTTTTTCTACATTATATGTAGCGACATAAATGCTAGGACAGGGAGTGAACAGCCAAAGAATGAACTGATGTGTGATTACATGGCGAGTGCACAGAATGATGATGATAATGTTGACAGAATGAAACGTCTTTTTTAAGAATGAAGGTATAAATAGTTTTGGTAAATCTTTACTAGATCTTTGTTTTCTGTATGATCTCCTGATTATGAATGGTTCATGTGCAACAGATGAAGAGGGAAAAATACTTTTGTGGCTCCCCATGGCTGCAGCGTTGTTGATTATTTTCTGGTTTCGAGAAAAATAATGCAGTTCTGTAACCTAAAAGAGAAGGGCAGTCTTTTCTCATGGCATTTACTTACCCGTGCACCTTACTGGCACCACACTTCTGACATCCATTTCAGAAGTGCGATGTACCTCAAGGCAGCATTCTTTCTCCTGTTCTCTTCAGTATCAAAATCAACGGCATCGTCACATCGGTAAACCAGGGTTCTGAGTCATCTCTGTTGATGATTTTGCAATGTACACAGCTGAAGAGAATCATAAGATGGGGAAAGTACACACTTCAGCTATTAAACGATTCATGAATCTTCCGTTGCATTCATCTAACACAATGGCACACGGTGATTCTGGAAGATATCGTCTTTATATTCGAGCTTTCGGAAAATATATCTCAAATATTAGTTAAGACTTACACAGCTGCCAACAATCAGATTATGTAAAACAAGCGTATGATATGCTGCACCAACAGAATGAGTTAGGAAACAATAACAGGATTAGTACCGTAGAGCGAGTTCCAATTACCTACGGAAGCCTCTCTCTCTCTCTCTCTCTCTCTCTCTCTCTCTCTCTCTCTCTCTCTCTCTCTCTCTCAACGTTAATTTTCCCCGATTAGGAGAATGGTTCAGGAAAGAAAAGAGAGTGAGGGGGGCGGGGGGAGGGGGGGAGGGAGAGAGAAGGTCAGAAAGAGGAAGAGAAGAAAAGGGGAGGATGGAGAGAGGGGAGAGGGACCAAAACGGAGGAGAGGAAGGGTTTAAATGATGTCTTCCACCGCAGACTTTGCGTTCATACAGCATGAAATAAAAAACAAAATGCAAAGCGTATAAACGTACTCCCAGTTTATCTGAATACGCGTGATATATTCCATAAAGAGTCAAAACCGTCTTGGGCTGGTGTAACCGTTAGTAATGGCTATTCTGGTAAACATCGGCCATCATCTGTGATCTGTCATGAACATAACAAATTTCAGAAAGATCGGCCGAGAACGTTCTGAGATTTTCCATCAAGAAGAAAACCATTATGGACCGTTAGTAACAGCTATAACAGTAAACGTAAACATCGGGCATCTCTATGACCCATAATGAACGTAACTACAAATTTTCAGAAAGATCGGCCACTTACTTTCTGAGATATTCCATTAAAAACAAAAAACCGTTATAGGTCGTTATAGCCGTTAGTAACGGCCATAACAGTAAATGAAACGTCGGGCATGATCCGTGACCCATAATGAACCTACAAATTTTCAGAAGGATCGGCCGAGTACTTTCTGAGACATTCTATATAATAATATAATAATTAAAAAAAAAAAAAAAACTATTATGGGCCGTTACAGTGGTCAGTAACGGCTACAACGGTAAACTAAATGTCGGGCATCATCCGTCGCCCATAATGGACATACCTACAAATTTTCAGAAAGTTCGGTCAAGTACTTTCTGAGATATTCGATAAAGAGGAAAAAACCATTATGAGCCGATATAGCCGTTAGTAACGGATATAACGGTAAACTAAAACATCGGGCATCATCCTAAGCCATAGTGAACATACCTGCTAATTTTCACAAAGAGCGGCCAAGTACTTTCGGAGATATTTTGTAAAGAAGAAAAAACGTTACAGGCCGTTACATCCGTTAGTAACCCATGACCCATAATGAAACATACCTGTTAATTTTCACAAAGATCGGCCAAAGTATTGTCCTAGATATTCCATGAAGAAGAAAAACCGTTACAGGCCGTTACAGCCGTTAGTAACGACTATAACGGGGTAAACTAAAACATCGGGCATCATCCATGACCCATAATGAACATACCTGCTAATTTTCAAAAAGATCGGCCAAGTACTTTCGGAGATATTTCATAAAGAAGAAAAACCGTTACAGGCTGTTACAGCCGTTAGTAAAGGCTCTAACGGTAAACGAAACATTACTCATTATTCTTGATCCATAATGAACATACCTACAAATTTTCAGAAAGATCGGCCAAGTACATTCTGAGATACTCCATGAAGAAAAAACCATTACAGCCGTTAGTAACGGCTATATATAATGAGGTAAACTAAAACATCAGGCATCATCCGTGACGCATAATGAACATACCTGCTAATTTTCAAAAAGTTCGGCCAAGTACTTTCTGAGATATTCCATAAAGAGGAAAAAAAAACCGTACAGGCCGTTAGTAACGGCTACAACGGTAAACTAAAACCATCGCTCATTATTCGTGACCCATAATGAACATACCTGCTAATTTTCAAAAAATCGGCCAAGTACTTTCGGAGATATTCCATAAAAGAGAGAAAAACCGTTACAGGCCGTTACAGCCGTTAGTATGGGCTATAACAGGGCAAACTAGAACATCAGGCATCATCCGTGACCCATAATGAACATACCTGCTAATTTTCACAAAGATCGGCCAAGTATTTTTCTGAGATATACGCCGTAAAGAAGAAAAAACCGTTACAGGCCGTTAGTAACGGCTACAACAGTAAACTAAAACACATCTCATTATTCTTGACCCATAATGAACATACCTACAAATTTTCAGAAAGATCGGCCAAGTACTTTCTGAGGTATTCCATAAAGAAGAAAACCCGTTACAGGCCGTTACAGCTGTTAATGACGGCTATAACGGGTAAACTAAAACATCGGGCATCATCCGTGACCATTAATGAACATATATACAAATTTACAGTGAGATCGGTTAAGTACTTTCTGAGATATTCCATAAAGAAGAAAAACCGTTACAGGCCGTTACATCCGTTAGTAACCCATGACCCATAATGAACATACCTGTTAATTTTCACAAAGATCGGCCAAGTATTTTCCTAGATATTCCATGAAGAAGAAAAACCGTTACAGGCCGTTACAGCCGTTAGTAACGACTATAACGGGGTAAACTAAAACATCGGGCATCATCCGTGACCCATAATGAACATACCTGCTAATTTTCAAAAGATTGGCCTAGTACTTTCGGAGATACGCCATAAAGAAGAAAAAACCGTTACAGGCCGTTAGTAACGGCTACAACGGTAAACTAAAACATCGCTCATTATTCTTGACCCATAATGAACATACCTACAAATTTTCAGAAAGATCGGCCAAGTACTTTCTGAGGTATTCCATAAAGAAGAAAAACTGATACAGGTCGTTACAGCTGTCAATGACGGCTATAACGGGGGTAAACTAAAACATCGGGCATCATCCGTGACCATTAAAGAACATATATACAAATTTACAGTAAGATCGGTTAAGTACTTTCTGAGATATTCCATAAAGAAGAAAAACCGTTACAGGCCGTTACATCCGTTAGTAACCCATGACCCATAATGAACATACCTGTTAATTTTCACAAAGATCGGCAAAGTATTTTCCTAGATATTCCATGAAGAAGAAAAAAACGTTACAGGCCGTTACAGCCGTTAGTAACGACTATAACGGGGTAAAAAACAAAACATCGGGCATCATCCGTGACCCATAATGAACATACCTGCTAATTTTCAAAAAGATCGGCCAAGTACTTTCGGAGATATTTCATAAAGAAGAAAAAACCGTTACAGGCTGTTACAGCCGTTAGTAAAGGCTCTAACGGTAAACGAAAACATTACTCATTATTCTTGATCCATAATGAACATACCTACAAATTTTCAGAAAGATCGGCCAAGTACATTCTGAGATATTCCATGAAGAAGAAAACCCGTTACAGCCGTTAGTAACGGCTATAATGAGGTAAACTAAAACATCCGACATCGGGCATCATCCGTGACGCATAATGAACATACCTGCTAATTTTCAAAAAGTTCGGCCAAGTACTTTCTGAGAGATATTCCATAAAGAAGAAAAAAACCGTTACAGGCCGTTAGTAACGGCTACAACGGTAAACTAAACCATCGCTCATTATTCGTGACCCCATAATGAACATACCTGCTAATTTTCAAAAAATCGGCCAAGTACTTTCGGAGATATTCCATAAAGAAGAAAAACCGTTACAGCCGTTAGTAATGGCTATAACAGGGCAAACTAGAACATCAGGCATCATCCGTGACGCATAATGAACATACCTGCTAATTTTCACAAAGATCGGCCAAGTATTTCTCTGAGATACGCCATAAAGAAGAAAAACCGTACAGGCCGTTAGTAACGGCTACAACGGTAAACTAAAACATCGCTCATTATTCGTGACCCATAATGAACATACCTACAAATTTTCAGAAAGATCGGCCAAGTACTTTCTGAGGTATTCCATAAAGAAGAAAAAAACCGATACAGGCCGTTACAGCTGTTAATGACGGCTATAACGGGGTAAATTAAAACATCGGGCATCATCCGTGACCATTAATGAACATATATACAAATTTAGTAAGATCGGTTAAGTACTTTCTGAGATATTCCATAAAGAAGAAAAACCGTTACAGACCGTTACAGCCGTTAGTACCGGTATAACGTGGTAAAACTAAAACATCGGGCATCATCTGTGACCCATAATGAACATACCTGCTAATTTTCATAAAGGTCGGCCAAGTACTTTCTGAGATATTTCATAAAGAAGAAAAACTGTTACAGGCCATTACAACCGTTAGTAAC
The DNA here is from genome assembly GCA_016801955.1 of Conus betulinus. Classification (NCBI taxonomy): domain Eukaryota; kingdom Metazoa; phylum Mollusca; class Gastropoda; order Neogastropoda; family Conidae; genus Conus; species Conus betulinus. The sequence goes on along the minus strand of JADBJO010016600.1, from coordinate 23,746 downwards.
GGCTATAACGGTAAATTAAAACATCGGGCATTATCCGTGACCCATAATGAACATACAAATTTTCAGAAAGATCGGCCAAGTACTTTCTGAGATATTCCATGAAGAAGAAAAACCGTTACAGGCCGTTACAGCCGTTAGTAACGGCTATAATGAGGTGAACTAAAACATCGGGCAACATCCGTGACCCATAATGAACGAACCTGCTCATTTTTACAAAGATCAGCCAAATACTTTCTGAGATATTCCATAAAGAAGAAAAAACGTTAATTGCCGTTACAGCCGTTAGTAACGGCTATAGCGGTAAACTATTACATCAGGCATCATCCGTGGCCCATAATCAAGATACCTACAAATTTTCAGAAAGATGGCCCCAGTAGTTTTGTCTGGAGCGAGTGGAACACATTTTGTCCACGGACACACAGACAGCATTTCTTCGTTCCCATTCTAAAGTACTCCCTGTTCTATAAGAAACTGGGAGTACAAAAAAGAAAGAAGACGGGGGGAAGGGGGGTGGGGTGGAGGTGGTGGTGGGGGTGGTGTAAGGGGGGGGGGGGGGGGGGGGGGGAGAGAGAAAAGTAAGTACCTTGCATGTATATTGCCAGTTAGCTGCATTCTATTTTCAGCTGCATACTGAACACGTTTGCTGTTTCCCCAGTCCTGGTGTGCGAAAATAACCGGGTAATTGAGTCCCTTCATCAGCAGCGTAGATTATTTACCTACAGTCTTCGCCATCTTAGTCTTGGAAGTAAACACTGTCATAAAAAAAAGGTTATGAACACGTGGGACGATGGCGTCTAATCACACTATCGCCACCTATGGGAAATGAGAGGTCTCAAAAACTATGTAAGAATCGTTTTCTTCATGAAAATAGTAATTTTCGCCTTAAGTGACAGTTAAACTGATGTCGACACTTCATAATTACTAGTTTTTCAGCTTTTGGGCCCAATATGGCGGCCAGAGGAGATCATCACGACAACGGTAATTATGACGCAGGAAAACGAGTAACTATGACACAATTAATGATCATGCGCATTGGTATGGTTGATATCATTCCGCGGACTACATGCCTTTAAGAAGATTGCTTGTTTAAGACGTTGAATGCCGGAACCTGTTGTTTTCGTTGATCCTCACTGAATAGTTCATGAAGCAGTGTTCTTTCTCTTTGGAATCATGATGCCTTTACAACGTCAGGGCCACAAAGGTATTTGTTTTTACGTGAAAAAATAAACTTTTCACATCACGTTACCGGCCTCTCACAGATATACCCATTGTTTTGGCGTGAAAATGGTAATCATAGATACTTCTTGTAAATAATTAGAGTTTCCGTCATAAAAAGTAGTTAGGATCTTTTGATGATAATAACCTCTCATAACTCTCTCTCTCTCTCTCTCTCGTCTCTCTCTCTCTCTCTCCTCTCTCTCTCTCTCTCCTCTCCTCTCTCTCCTCTCTCTCGGCCTTTACAGAATTATATTCAAGTTCGAGTTCTCTCTCTCTCTCTCTCTCTCTCTGCTCTTCTCTCTCTCTCTCTTCTTCTTCTTCTTCTTCTCTCTCTCTGTTATTTGTGACGAGTGGATGCGAACACTAAAAGGAAACTTTATGGACATAATTATCGGGAAAAGGTCTTTATTCCTAGTCACAGGAGAGTTTTGTTGGTCTTTGTTGCCGGTGTGTCTTTCATAGAGCACAGTAACGCAACGCACGCGCATACCTACCTACAGAGAGATGGGAAGGCAGAGAAGGGCGGGGGAAGGGATGGGTGAGGTTGAAGCTGGGGGTATCGATGAAGGCACTGAGCTCAATTTTTGTTCTGGATTTGGAAAATGTGTCTCCCAACCAAACCTATTTTGAAATCAGCCCCCAAATTGCTGAATCGTCTTCCACAGTACCCAAATAACAAACCTATAGCATCGTAAAAAAAAATGTTTATCAGCAGTTATCCACCCTGCTCCATGTGAAGCGAAAAAATCCCCAAAAAAATGAGGTGTCAGTTGTTCGGCCTAGATTGCGGAGCAAGCTTGGTAAGAATGAAAACTGTGGTGCACGTGAAAGCCGTACCTGTTCTGAACACCACCCGAACATTTTTCTCCGTCTTCCGGGTATTTAAAGCCGGGATTTGTAGACAACTTTAATCATGCCTCCGAGACGAAGACTAAGCAATGTGGACAGAGGAAGGGCGATTGGTTGGCACCAAGAAGGTATTGCCTTAAGAGAGATCGCTAGAAGGCTTGGGGTGTCCCTCTCGACCATTCAAAGGCTAAGAGATCGTTGGCGCAACACCGGAAATGTAGAGAGGAGCCACAACGACCTGGGCGACTCAGAATCACCACAAGAGAGCAAGATCGCTACGTGGTTCTGTCTTGCTTGAGGGACAGGACAGCGTCTTCTCGAGCACTGCGAGATCGACTACGGGCAGCCAGCAATGTGAACGTCAGCACACAGACCATCCGGAACCGGCTCCACGCGGCAGGGATCAGGTCGAGGTGCCCAGCAGTGAAACCGCCCCTGACCCCAGCACAACGGGGACGCCGCAGGACCTGGGCAGCACTTCACAGGAGGTGGACAAGAGATCAGTGGGCGAGAGTGATCTTTTCGGGACGAGTCCCGGTTCACCCTCTCATTTAACGACGGGCGGGTACGCGTCTGGCGCCGTCCCGGCGAACGCTACGCGGACGCCGCGGTCAGGCAGCATGACCGCTATGGGGGCGGGTCCGTGATGGTGTGGGGTGGGTTCAGCCTCAACCACAAGACCCCCCCTACACCGTGTTGAAGGCCGTCTGACCGGCGTGGCGTGGCGTACAGGGACACCATTCTCCGACCCCTTGTGCTGCCGGCCCTGCAGGCGGTGGGACCCGGCGCCCAGTTCCAGGATGACAATGCCCCCTGTCATCGAGCTGCGGTGGTGAACAGGTTCCTGGAGGAGCAACAGGTTACGAGGATGGACTGGCCCACAGACGTCGCCACTGCTGCAGCAGGAGTGGCAGGCGGTACCCCCAGGACACCCTCCGCCGCCTGGTTCACTCAATGAGACGTCGCTGTGAATCCTGCTTCAATGTTAATGGGGGCCATACTCGTTATTGACTTGATTGTATTCAGTGGAATAACCATGTGAATTTTGGAAAAGGGGGTATGACTCTTCATGTGCATGTAGCACAAAGATTAATCGTGTCACAATTACAGCATCATGTTTGAAGAAGGGGGAATAATGAGAAATGATTTTAGGGTCCCCAGCGGGCCATCACGCCGGTTGTAGCGAAGCTGCCGCCTCTTGCGAATCATGTGTTCGAGCCCTGTGAAAAGTTCACCAAACTCGGAAACAGTTCGCTGCGATGTATATTGCTTCATGCTATTCTAGGGAGATCAAGGGGTGCCCGTAGAGAGAGACAGGTAGTCTCTCTCTCTCTCTCTCTCTCTCTCTCTCTCTCTTCTCTCTCTCGCTCTCTCTCTCTCTCTCTCTCTCTCTCTCTCTCTCTCTCTCTCTCTCTCACACACACACACACACACACACACAGAGGTAGACTCATAGTACAGAGTATTTTTCATTGTATGTTTTGTTGTACGGTAAACGTCACTGTCATGACAATGTATGAGCACGGGTGATGTTTTTCAACTTGTGACAAGAAAACAACACCATAGGTAAACAGTGTTTGAATCCCAAGCTTCGATTAGACGCCGTGTCTCCTGATTGGTGAGAGAAGCTCACTGTTTTGTAGGACGGTGTGTACCCGATATGTCGGACAGTCCAGGAGTTGCCAGACAGAAGAGGAAAGATGGGCCAAGTCGTCATTATCTTTTTCAACCTTAGGGGGTTGTAAACGGAAAACCTAGCTTTCCTTGAGGCCAGGGAGTAGCCGATTTTGATGTGGCGCTGACAAAAGTCTGCTAGGGATTCCTTGGTTAGAATTTTGATTCCCTATGGGTAAGCTGCCAGGTAGGGAATAATGAATATGTAAAAAGAAAAAAAAAAATTAATAAGTAGATGTAAACAATTGATGGGATTTAAACCCCCCCCCCCCCCAAAAAAAAAAAAATAAAAATAAATAAATAAAATAAAATAAATAAATAAATAAATAATAAATGAAATAAAATAGATAAATGAATAAAAAATAAAATAAAATAGAATAAATAAATGGATAAACGATCTTGTCTAATGAGAAGCATTTTTGTGAGAACGCGTAATTTCTTTCCTTTTTAAATCGTGTTTTGGGATTTCTACTTTTGTAAAGATTTCACTTTGGTGGTTGGAAACACCACCCGTGCTCATACATTGTCATGATAGTCACCTCTATAATCTGTCAGCAATGAAATCGTGTTCTCATATCTCGTAATCGAAGTGCCTGTCATTATCGAAGCAGAGCAGTCACGTGGGATCAAGTTCAGCGATCGTTGAGGAGAAAATACCAGAGGGCCGAGGGTTGGATGAGGGGGAAGGAGGGTGTCAGGCTTTGATTTCATAGGCCATTTCATCATGGCGTCTGCACGTCGCAAACGTCTGTCGCTAGAGCGAAAAATTGAAATCACTCAAGAAGTTGAAAGAGATCCAGCAAAACAGATGAAGATTATAGCGAAGAATATGAAATTGCGCCGTCGACACTGGCAACCATTTGGGCTTCCAAAGAGAAGTGTAGAAGTCAGTATTTTGGAGGTGGGGACACCGCAGCACGCCAGAACTCATTCTTAGGCTGTATATCGGGGAGAATCAAACGAGACGTTTGACAGATCTGCTGCAAGCACATGTACATGGCTGCCTTTGTGTAATCGTGAACTGCTGTGTTTTGAGGATGAAAAACAAAATTCTTAACCTTTCGAGATCTTTCTGTTCACTGTTCGGCTGTGTGCATAGTGGACCCGGACCCGGCCGTGCAAAGCGCAGCCTCGCGCCGTCCGTCCGGGAGGAAAAAAAAAAACACTGCTCCGGTTCTTCTCTATTCCAGCCCTTACTGGCGACGGTCAAAGCCGTGCCTAGTGCACCCCGGCCAGACCCGTGTCATCAGAGCCGTGATTTTGCCCGGTCGTGCAAACCGTACTTTCTCCGGTCGTCCGAGTGAAGGGACCGAACTCCTCCCCTGATTTTTTACACTTATCTTCCTTTCCAACATTGATGACGAGAAACTGATCGCTGTCCTATGGTTATCATTCATTTACACCAAAAAACTGACCATAATCATGTCAACAGAGATATTCTATTCACGGTTTTAACTGGTCACAGTTAAATAAATCAGTGTCAATAATTTTAACACATATCACATAATACGTCAAAAATAACTCAGTTCATTCTTTCAGTGCCTAGAATCAACGTTTAAAATTAACTAATAATAAATATCTAAAAATTATCTGGATAGTAACAATTGGAAAGCAAATTCTGTGCAACACATCTATAACCTATTTTGTGCACACACACACACACACACACACACACACACACACACACACACACACATATCTATCTATCTATCTATCTAGTATCTGTACGTGTATCTATATGACTATCTATATTATTTATAATATATATATATATATATATATATATATATATAGTTGCTGGAACAGTGCTCGGTACTTATCCTTGGAATTTATTAGTTTATTGTAATTTCGTCCCTTGCGGATTCATTCGAAGAACTGGCCCTCAGCACTTGTGTCTTAAGAGGTTATCTTTTTATATTTCTACTTATCACAAGAAAAAAATGTAGCTTGTTTTGCTCTTTCATGATTTTCTTTTGCTTTTTAGGTGGCAACCTTTGGTTGTTGTTTTTTTAAAACTCAACAAACATACTATGGTATAGCACACCAGCCTTTTTCTGGGATAGCATTCTTCTTAAAACCGAAAAGGCAGAGAAGTCAGATTACCGCTTTCCGCGGTCATTGAGAAGAAACAGTCAGATTTCGTAAATACCGGTCTCTGATCAGGAGTTATATATATATATATATCGGTCTCTGATCAGGAGTTATATATGTTAGTGAGCGCTTCTTCTCCATAGCAGATTTGTCTCTCTGTTTAGGGATTGTCTTCCGTTTTGGAGACTATAAGCTTGCCGAAGGTTCAATTTTGAGAAACAATTATTATTCCCCCATTCAAACACATACTGTTAATTAGGCAGAATCATCTACCGCTGCATTCGCCGTTTTTAAATCAGTGGCGTTACTCACTGCCCCTCCGTTTTTGGTATCATACTATCACCCACAGCCACTACCTACGCTTCAGGAGCTCCTACAGAAGGCAGCCTAAACACCCGCACCTGTTCGAGTTTTCAGCTACTGGCCACTGCTTCATTGCAGTCACTTTTGGCGATGACCATTCACTGTCGCGCGTCTTCTGATGCCGCAGGCCTAAAAAACCACGCAGAGGACACTCATCTTGGCGATGACTCAGTGTGCGTCTTTGATCCCGCAATTGTCCATCTAATACTATTGATGACCAATCGCAGTGTAGGCGCGAGGGAATGAGTGGTAAAAACGCTTAACGCGCGGAGGAGGAAAAAATTGCATTTTGGACTCGCGTGTGAAAAAGATGCTGTTCACGCGGGAATTGACGAAAGCGCGAGCAAGGGTGTGGGTGGGGACAGAAAGATGGGAAGGAAGGAATGAATGGGGTACGGGGGTCGTCTGTATTTTACGTAACAAATGGACAACTGCAGAGTCACAGCTCAGGTGGTGCCAAAAGGGCCTAGGGGGAGAGGAGGAGGAGGATATCAAGCGCGCAGCTTTTGCCTCAAACACTTGATTTGTAATAGAAAAACGTATCATATGCATGATCTGAATCTGTGGACGGGAACTCATTACAGTGGTGTTTTGCCTGATCTTCATCTTGCAATGGTTTGGTGTCTGATCTGTCTGTGTCCTATAGATTCTGCATTTATCCACATCATCTTGTTCTAAATATAGAACTGAGATCCCCGTTTGTTGATAGATGAGGTTATCACTGGAATGGCGAGGAACGTAAAACTCACTCGTTCGGTCTAACATGGACTGCTACATTTTTCCATGGTTGGTCGCGGTCGGAGTCTATCGCAACGAGCACGTTGCAAGAGAAACGGAGATTACAAACTTATTATCGCCCGGGACTGAAAAGTGCTCATCATTGACAGAGTTTGTCGTAGCTGTAATATGCATTTTATATACTGCACCTGTACTATGTGACGTCCGTCGTCATGGAGAAACCAACAACAGCTTTCTTTTTATTTTATATCGGCTGCTCTCCCATGCTCCCATGCCGAAGAGCGTTGTCGCTATGGTCAGGCATTCATTTATTGTGTTGTTTGCCTGCGTGCTATTTTTTTTGTTTACCTTTTCTCACAATGAATTTGCCTACAAATTTTCCTCTTTTTCCTCGCCCCCCCCCCCCCCCCGTCCCGGCCCTTTCCTTCCTTTCCCTTTTCCCAAATAATTCGCCAAGGTTGCCGTAGGTTCTTGCACGAGGTTCTCTCGCAGCTTTACATGGAACCTTTTTTGCAAATTATCCCCAAAACTTAACACTAAGTTTACCGCTTTAAGTCGTGTGGCCAAAAGGTGTGGGCAGGGGTGAAATGTGTGGAAGATACTGGGGGGAGGAGGGGGAGAGAAGGAAAAGAAAACGGAACGTGTCCGAGACTGTGATGATTTCCCCAGGTATGTGATTCCACGGGCCCTGCTTCCTATAGTGACTATAGGGGCGGCGTCAGACGAATTTACGGAGTCCAGCTTTTCGTCTGAACTTTGGTCCTGCAGGTACCAAAGGCTGATCCCTCGGTCAGTCTTCAGCTCCCTCCGATCATCCCTTTTTCCCTCAATCCCCGACCCCCCCCTCTTCGTACCGCCCTCGCCCACACCCCTCCATCCTGTATACAGGCACGTACACCCATCCTCCCATTCCCCTTACATCTTGCCCTCGGCTCAAAACATAACGACACAGCATTGGCTCGATCTCGTCTCTCTTGCTCTCTCTCTCTCTCCGGGGTCTTCTCTCTCTCTCTCTCTCTCGTCTCTGGTCTCTCTCATCTGGACCCGATACTACCCATCCCTCCTCCGCCTCCCCATTTTGGACCGTGCCTTGTGTTCAGTGGTAGGGCGCTCAAGTTCGCCAGTCAGTCTGGGGCGAGAGTTCCGAAACCCGCTAGGTGCCATGCTATCACAAAAAAAAAATAAAAAAAAAAAGGCTATGGTCCAGCTCCCATACCGGTAATGAGTATGTTGTTCGTGCTAGTGGCATGGTGTTTTTTCCGTTAGACAATTCCTCCGCTGTCCCTCGGGCCGCTCGAAACGTCCTGAGTAGCTTCCTATAGATCGTGCACAAAAAAGGACGAGACCACCATCTTACTTAGCAGTTCAACCTTGGGGTGATCCTGGACATCACACACCACAATGTAACTGGACTCATTCTACCCCTACCCCTTCTCCGCCTTCACGCAACCGCCTGTTCCCCTTAACCCCCCGCTCTCGACTCCTCTCTCTTCTACTCCTCTCCGACTTCTCGTTCTCTCCAGTTCGTCTACCTCCGCTCCCTCGCGCCTCCCCCCGGCGCCCACCCTCTTTCTTCTTTCTTTCTCCCTGGTTGGATGTGGAGGTGAATTTCCCCTGAATTTGGGCAGGAAAAGATGTTATCGCTCTGTCTATGATTTTTGGTTGGTTAGGTGGGCGCACCTAGTAATACAACGGAACACCATGGGGGCATTTTTAAATTATGTGTTTGACTTCTGATGACAGATTCCAGACTACTGTTATTTGGGGATAGTGATGATGCCTCTTTTCATGTCTAGCTGTGACTGACGTCCAACGCAGCAGCATCTGATTCTAACTGGTACTTTTCAGACCATACGAGAACGCACTGATCCATTTCATAGCGGCAGACATCAGACATGACAGATTAGACGGACAGACAGACAGAACAGCCAGACAGACAGATAGAGAGATAGATCTATAGACAGACAAAGAGCTGGAGATAGTGGTGTGTGGGTGATGAAACGACAGTGCATTATTAACTGATTATCAGACCGACCTTAAAACCACTATTCAATGTACTCTGGTGCACCTGCACCCTATGTGTGTGTGTGTGGTGTGTGTGGTGTGTTGTTGCGTGTTGTGTGTGTGTAGTTGTGTGTGTGTGTGGAGATGGCATGGGTGAGGGAGGGGGGGTGTTTGTATGACGTAGATGCATGTGTGTGCGTATATGCTTGTCCATTATGTACCATGCATCCATTGGTGTTTCTTACACAAACTGGTGTGTGTGTGTGTGTGTGTGTGTGTTGTGTTTGTGTGTGTGTGTTGGTGTTTATGCGGTGCGTGTGTACTTTGTCGTCCGAGCATGTGTGCGCACAAGGTGATGAACTGCATCGGCGTAGGGGACTTTATACGAATTACATAGTCACGCTCCGTTGGCGGGGTCGCTTTCCGCTTCTCCCAGAAAGTGGTCGCTATCGGGTCAGTTTCCAGAATGAACCCCGCCTCGCCTCCCCTTCCCCCGCTTCCCCTAGTCGACACGCATACTTGACCCTCGTCATTCCCTCATTCATTTTAATTTGACAAGACACCTAAGATGGTGTATCTACTGCGGATAATGCTTCTTGGAACCATCCAAAGATATCTATTCACAATCATTGAGCTAGACACGAACGTCTCGCGCGACTGACCGATGATGATATGCTGATAATGATTCGGTTGAGCTGATGATAAAAGATAGGCTGCCTCAGCCGGATCGTACCAATACATTTCATCATCCGGATCATCATCATCATCATCCTCATCATCATCTAATCCTGATCCATCATCTGATCTTCATCATAGATTGCAGTTTATCATTGTCGCGGCTTTATCACCCCTCACCACCACCACCGCCACCATGCACCATCACCAGACAACCATCCATCTTACTGTTCTGCAGCACTCTACAGTTCCTTAACCCTACTTAAAATCAGGTTAAATTTCTTTAGCGAATTTGCGGTATCATGTCCCCTTCAGCTATTAATGGCAACACACCCACCATCAAGCAACCAACACAAAACAAAACGACAGATGTTATAACGGCACCATTTCTGTGTGGAAGAGTACAAGTTGTGAAATTGGGGGGAAGAAGAGGTTTGAGCGGAGAGGAGGTACACTCGTTTGAGCAGTCCTCAGGTCCAGACAACTTACACTTTTTTTCTCTTCGAGCACTCCGCAAGCAGCGCAAACATAATATTCGACAGACATCGACTTTTGTACCATTCGAGGCAGTGATGAACGCTGGAACAAAAGCGGGGATGAGCTCTGGAATAGGATGCCGTCTCGTGATATCTGGCACACGGTCACACACCATCTCTGGTCTTGCATGAACACGAAACCAGCTGGCTCCAATAGCGCCCCGCTCCGGTGGAATCACTTTCCAAGATTCGTGAACATCGGATCGACGGTGCTTTTCCGACGGCGTAAGCAGGCAGTAACCCTTCGGAGGGGTCATGGGCTGAGACAAGGAGCTCTTCTGAGCAGACCCAAGCCTCCACAACCACTCCGAATCCGCTGTGTGATTGTCCCATGCGCCAGCTGTCCGTTTTTCTACAACCGCTGCTCATCTTCTGTCTTTCTACATTGTCCTATAAACTGTCAATCATCAAAAGACATGAGTCCCTTGACTAGCGGTCTTTCTACATTTTCATATAGCTTGGATCTTTCTACGCACTATACTAAAAAATTGTCCATAATAGCTGCCATTTTCTACATTGGTCATGTTAGCTGTCTTGTCTGTGCATCTGTCATTCAGCGTGTCTTTCTTGCCTTGGTCATCATAGCTGTCCTTTCTACATTGTCATATAGCTGCTTTCGTGGCATACTTGTCAGAGACTAGCTTGTCTACACGGTACTGCCTGTCAATATCTGTCTTACCTACACTCATACTAGGCTGTCTTACTACATTGTTCATATAGCTGTCTTTTCTCATTGTCATACAGCTCGTCCCTTTAGGCATTGTCATATACTGTTTTCTACAATTGTTAATATAGCTGTCTTCTACATTGTCCTATACTGTCTTTCCACGTTGTCATATAGCTTGTCCTTTCACATTGTCATACAGCCTCGTCTTTTCTTACAGTCATAGTAGCTGGTCTTCTGCTGTCTCATATAAGCTTCGTCATTTCCACATTGTCATATAGCTGTCTTTCCACATTGTCCTATAGCTGTCTTTCCAACTTGTCTGAGCGGACGCTTTTTCTTTCTACATTTCTCTATAGCTGTCTGATCCACGTTGTCCATATACTGCTGTCTTTTCACTATCTATCATACACTCAGCTTGGTCCTCATAATCAGCTGTCTGTCTACATTTGCAACGGATGTATCTGTCTTTTTTAAGGCTTGCGGCATATAGTGATTCTGTCTTTTGGGCACTTTGTCTGATACTGTCTTATCTAGCATCTGCGCATTGCCAGGCTGTATTGGGGTACTTTGTCATATACTGGCAGGTGCGGGGGGGGGGGGGCATTGTCATAGTATAGCTGTCTTTCCACTTGTCATATACGCTGTCTTTCCACATTGTTTATATAGCCTGTCTTTCTACATTGAGACGTTAGCGCTGTCTTTCAGATGGCGCTGTCATATACAGAGGTCTTTCTACTAGTTCAAAATACTGTCTCAATAGCTGGTCTGTCTACATTAGAGCATAGGACTGTCTTTTTTGCATTTGTCATTAGCTTCGTCTTTCCACTGAGTGCTCACGATAGCTTTCGGCTTTCACACTGTCTATATCTGTCTTTCTACTTTGTCATAGAGCTGCCTTTTCCACGTTTCCCTATAGCTGTCCGCATTTCTACTTTGCTTCATATATAGGGCTGTCTTTCCTAATTGTCATATTCTTGACTTCTTGCTACATAGCATCTAGTAGCTGGGCTCAAGATAGCTGCCTTTCTGACATTTGTTCCATAGCTGTCATCTACTACATAACCCATAGCTGTCCTTTGTACATCGTCATATAGTCTGTCTTTCAAAGCATTGTCCTGTCGACGCTAGCCTCCTGCATTGTCCATGTTGCCGCTTTCTACATTTGTCATACAGCTGTCTTTCTACGGGTGTCCCATAAAGAGCGTACTGTCTTGGCTGAACATAGCGGCTTTAGACCCGCCGAGAATCATTGTTTTTTGTCATCTTCCGATTTTACTGTGTACTTTTTGATAGAAAAACATTCGACATCGAAGATCAAGTACCTTCGCAGCTGTTTCGCACTTTGTAATGCAAATCACAACATCAACTTTGCACTTCGTACCGTGTGAACATTTCCCATACGTCTCTTGGTTCTGTTTCCCTCCTCCCTACAGTCTGTTCACTCACAAGACGAAGCCTCCCAATCCCGGAGCAGGGATCCGCACCTTTGGGCAATGCTGGCCGTGCAGACACGTGAGCCCTTTATTCGCAGGACACAGACCAACGGGGCTATTGTTCACGGGGTCAGAAATCTACGAACCGTATCCATGACCGGCGAGCTGTAGTCATTCAGCGGCAGGCAGACAGGCTCTGGTGATTCATTAGGCAGTCGCAGTGCAGGCAGTGGCGCTGTAGTCATCTTATGCAGGGGCATTCAGTGCGCTGTTATCTCCAGCGTCAGGCAGCAGTGCGCTGATTCAATCTTAGGCAGGCAGGCATTGCCTGTAGGTCATTCATGCTATGGCACGCCGGGCGCCTCGTAAATCGCTCAGTCCTCGCACTTCAGCGGCGGCTTGTGTCTCTAGCGCAGGCGTCAGTGGATCGCTGTAGTCATCTAGGCGAGCAAGGCTTTGCGCTGTAAGTCATTCAGGCAGGCAGGCAGGCGCTGTAGTAGCATCCCAGGGCAGGCAGGCAGTGCCTGCTGTAGTCATGTAGGACAGCCATGCAGTGCGCGAATGTGTCATCTAGGCAGCAGCGAGTGCGCTGTATTCATCTAGGCGTGCAGTCAGTGCTGCGTGAGTGCATCTCAGGCATGCCGGTCAGTGCGCTGTAGTCTAGGTCTAGGCAAATTCGTCGCAGCAGACATTGCGCTGTAGTCTTTATCACAGGCCATGCATGGCATGCGCTGTAGTCATCCAGACGGCGAGGCATTGGCGCTGTATCATCCAAGCAGGCAGGGGGCGGCAGGCAGTGCGGCCGCCGTAGTCTGGATGTGCAGGCTGTATCTGCAGGGCATTACATTGCGCTGTAGTCCCATTCCTGGCAGGCCACGGGGGAGACAGTGAACGTCGTGTATTTACGATCTTATCTGCCCGGATGCGGTCCCTAGCGCTGTTAGTCATGGCTAGGCAGCAGCAATTTCGAGCGATGGTGTTATTACCTGCGTTCAGGGGTCATCTGGCCAGGGGAATGTACATGCCGCTGTTAGCCATGCTGGCAGGCAGCGTGCTGTAGTACATCCTGAGGCAGCATGCCAGTGCTGCTGTAATAAGTCGGAGGGTAGGCCGGGCAGGCAGTGGGCGCTAACGAGATAGGGCTCGATATGCGTACATGATCCTCGCTGAGCCGGATGAGCTCGAACTGACGGCCCTTGGTAGTCGACTGAACACTGACAGAGACTGATGAAACATGGCACAAGGCGGTGTTCTGGCGCGGCATCGGTAGTGTAGTCCACCGAGCCGGCGGGCAGGCTACACGGGCTAGCGCGTATCTTTCTATGGCAGTGGCTAGCTGCAGACGCTGTTAGGTCATCGAGGGCCGGCAGAGCATTTCTCTGTAGGCATCCAAGACAGGCACAGTTGTTCGCAGTGAGCTCCGGCCTCAGGGCCGTGCTGCCGTGTTATTCATCCTCGGCAGCAGGCATGCGCTGTAGTCCTCTCGCAGCGAGGCAGTCGCTGTAGTCATCTAGCCCGGCATGCATACTCTTAGTCATTTAGCCGTCTGCAGTGCTCTTGAACGTGCTCGGGCCGGTGTTTTTCGTGGCATCTTTGGGTGACATGAACCGACATGTGTTACCGGGTAGTTCAGTACAGGTGTACAGACCTAAAACAAGATTTAAGTTTACACTGTGGTGAAAGCAATGTGCACTAAGGCCCACAGTGATCACCAGACACACGTGAAGGACCACATGCCATTAAGAACCGGCAGCGACCGTGACCACATTTCTACCGAACGAAGAAGAGAACCGCCTTGGCCTCGATATTACTCCTGTATTGTGGACACGGCGCGGAGGGTGACTTCCGTCGCTGTAGTCATATAAAGATCAATCAAAGCTGAAGAGACTAAGATGACAAGAAAGCCACGGCCAGTCACTATATGAATGACCCAACTACAAGAGGCTCAGCGCCAAGTTTTTTTCGTAGGAGACAAAGTCGCAGCTTGGCCTGACACGAGCGCCGCCGAACCTCACACCTAGGGCTTTGTGTGAATAGCTGAAAAATCGCAGATAGTCAGCTGTAAGAGGAGCTCAGCACAGGTGGGCTGGGCGATCAACAATTCAAGGCCGCGAAGGAATCGGCCGGAATCCGTGACGTTCACATGCCATTTTGGATGATTCCATAGTCGCTATGGGATAGGACCTTCCACCTGGAAAATATACAATCTGGTCCACTGCGAAGCATGGTATATTCCAAAGGTCATTGACAAAGATACGAAAGGTGAAACAAAGGCTCAAGAGATCAAAGAACAGGGCGGACAAAAAGTGGACGACTTCTGAAAGAACCCCCCAAGACTAACCGCGTCCGTCTGTGTCTCTGAGAATGTATGTGGACTGGCCGGACCGTCTCTGGACTCTGACAGCAAGTAATCCGTACACGTCTGTTTGAAACTCCAACCACTGAAAGATGGCAGACACTCTCAAAAGTCCACCAACAAAATCCCGATTAACCGTAAGACTCCCAGTGAAAATGAATACATGCCCACTTCACTTTATTCAACACGCTCGTCACGTCACACCCAATATGAGATAAGGCAAAGGCCATCAAAACACTGAAATCAATACTCCTTGTCTCTGGCATAAAGCGATGAACGCGCAAATTGGGGGTACAGACTCTCGCAGCCGATACACGCTCGGGCGGTTGTCCCAGATGATAGAAAACTGCTAGAGGGTGTTCTCCACCCAATAAAAAGAAATCATCATAAGTTACCGAATACTTGAAGGGCATTCTTTGCTATTGTCAGCCCCTGAGGGTGGAGAGGCGAAGTACTCTCACCTCTCACATTGTCATCAGCTCTCCACCGACGCACATAAAGTTTGGGCATCTGACTTACTGAGGAAGACAATTGCAGGTCTCGTCTGATCATGTGCCACAACCTCCTGTGCCTTGGGATAACTGCGTGTAGAAACGACATTTGCTCAGCCCGCCCATTGCACAGAGGGCGAACACTAGGTTCTCATTTATCGATTAATAGCATAGACTTCACAGCAGCCTTCACGTGTCCATGGACCATTGCGTTGTGAAATGGACTATCGCACTTGTCCTAACGCGACATCTCCAGCGATAGCTGTCAGCTCATTTACAGAGAGGATTGTCAACTCCACAACGGGAGGCGCAGAAACGAAAACCAGCACATACACGCAGCACCGGTTCGTCAACAAGGTGGTCGCCACCCCGCCTCTGCGTCCATGCATTTACACGACGGACGTTAAACCGTCTCCACGCAACCAGTGTGCGTGTTCATAACTGACAAGGAAGACCTTTGTCCGTTAGATGTTCTTGACAACCGCTATTCCGAAAGGCAACTCCCTCAAGAAGATCAGTTTCTGGTGAATACCATACGCAATGTCAGAAAGAAGCCTTACCATCAGTGCTCAATGACCAGTACAGGGCGAGCGGCGAGCCGACAACATAGTTATGCAGAGGTTTGCGAGCCAGTCGTATCGTGGAGTCCGGCTTGCACTGCCGCACGGCCCTCGCGTGCGTTACGTTTGATATAGCCATGTTTCTGTGTGTGGTGGTGTGTGGTGTGTGCTGGTGGTGTTGTGTGGGTGTGTTCTTGTGTGTTGTATGCTGGCTGCGTGCGTTACCGTGCGTGCGTGCGTGCATGTTGTGTGTGTGTGTGTTGTAGTGTGGTGTGTGTGTGCGGTGGGCGCGTGTGAGTGTAGTGTTTCTTCCGTGCGTGTGTATTTGTGTGTGTGACTATGTGTGTGCTTCGTTGATGGTGTGTTGATGTGCAGGGAGGGGAGTAGAGAGATGGGATAAGGTTAACTGGGAGACAGTTATAGGAGGATGGGCCCGTCGCCGAGTTTTGGGGGTTCCCTAGGGAGATAGTGGGGCGTGTTCCAGGCTAAATTTCTAGCGCCCTTTTCCGGCGACCCAAGCACTATGACACGCAAACAAACAGAACAAATTACCGTAACCCTCCTCTCTCTCCAGATCCGCGAGCAAGGCTCTCCATCTCTCAGCAGGGGGAACAGAGGGCTCTCTCTCGCTCTCCGTCTGCTCATCTTCCGTCTTCTCTTCGTGACTCCCTTCCCGCGCCCCGCCGAGCTCTCTCCCAGGAGGGTGTGCTACGAGTCGGATCTTCGGTGCAGTCTGGGGGCGGTCGGTCTCTCAGCGGCGGGGTGCAGTCGTCGGTCGGTCGCTGTCTCAGTCTGCTACGGCTACATAGCGAGGCGAATCCACGACATCGGGGTCTGTCTCTCGGTCTACGTCTAGCTCCCTAACCGCGGCGGCTGCAGGTCGCTTCAAACGTTCTCTTTCTACCTTTACCCGTGAGCGCGTGTGTGTTTCGGGCAGGATGACGGACGGCTTGCATGGTTACAGCATCGGAGATTCGAAGGAACTCAGCATGCTGACGCGTCGGCTGCGGCGACTTCTCTTGGAAAAAAACGGAGGCAATATTCGCCCCGTTTGGGTGTACGACACGGAACTCAGCGACTCAACCGGATATCAAGCGGTGTCTACTGACAGACGGGCAACGAACGTATGCCCCCTGGAAATGTTGGTGGACGTGGTCGCTCTCGTGCCGTGCCATTGTTTGCCGCGTCTCGATGACGGGGGTACACCCGGTCCTCAGGGTCTGGGGAGACTGCTAATGTCCGGTAGGCCCGGATGTACCGGCGCCTCCGTCAATACACCCACCCCTACGCGATCAGTGGTGCGGGCCCGTGCAAACGGGGCTGTACGAACGTGTTCATCACTTGTGCGATAGCGCGGGGCGGAAGCGTCGCGCAGTGGGCGCAATTCAGGGTCATGAGCAGTGGACGCTGCCAAGGTCCTCCTCGGTAGTCGCAGGCACGCGATGATGATACTCAAACTCTCGCAACACTGATATCAACGAAAACTAGGCCTGGGGTTGTGTCAGGCAAGAATGGTCAGGCATGTGCCACGACGGGGCACAGACGGACAATATTCAAGCCCAGCCGTGCTCTGGTCGCTACCATTACGACAGAAGCCTGATAGTATGGAGGAGAATCAGAAAAATACGCGGGGCGATGGTGAGCCGGAGCTGACAGAAAGCGCCAGCCACACAGTTTCCGTTGGTAAAACGTCACAAGCTTATTCGGGTCGAGGGCCACTGCGCCGTAGGCCTGTGGAAGGCGGCACAAGGAAAGCGCTCGCCCCGCGCTCCGCTCACGGCGCTCGCCTCCGCGTCGTGGCAGGCAGACGACTCCCTCATCGCGGTGCGTCCGGCCAGTAAAGTCATGACTCAGGCGTCGGCCTCTCGCCGCGGGGGGGGGCGGGGGGGGGAGTGGAGGGGTGGGGGGAGTGGGGTGTGGGGGTGGGAGGTGGGTGCGCCGTGTCACGGGGGGTCTACTATAGCGCTTGGGGTAGCGCCGGGGCCCCCTGCCCTAGACTCCGCGTGCCAGGCGGGGGGGGCGGGGAGCAGGGTATTGGTGATTAAGCCCCAGCGCCTGAACGAAAAAAGTAGGAGGATGTTGCCTTTAGTCACACATTTCCACTGAAAAATAAGATCGCGCCTCAGCGCTGCTCCTTCTCAGCTGCTCGCGGCACGCGGGTTCGCTCTCGCAACACTCGCTCGCATCTCAGCTCAGCTCGCTCTCGCCGCGCCGCTCGCTCTCTCAGGTGGATACGACATTCACAGCGAACGGACGTGGTGGGCCGGGGCACCCTTGGCGGGCAAGTGTATGTATCGGAACGGTGTCGGTTGTACCACGGGGCGGTGTGTCGCCAGCTGACGTGGTAGCTAGAGCCCACAATCAGCACCAGTGGTGGCGTGTAAGGTGCTCGCGCCGGCTTGCAGTTTGAGGTCCGGCACGGGGGGGGGCGGTGTTTTCATGGTGGACGTTTTTCGTGAACTTTAGGTGTCAAACGAAAGTCTCATCTCAAACGAAGATGAGACCGACGAGTACACTACAACTCGAAGGACAACAGACCGCCATAGGTGGGGTGTTGATGGGGGATGTCGTGTTGGCTTACCTATTTTGAGGGGTTTACCCCGGTATTCGATGTGATGATCAATTCAAATTGAACTGCCGGACCCTATCCGCCACCTCTACATCAATTCACCACTCAAACCTGGGTCGAATCGGACCCGTACCTCCCAACTCCGTGACGCTACTGAACGCCAAGCTAGCAGACAGCCATTTCGCCATCAGAATAGCAAGCGGGTGCCACTGACCGATCTCGTGTGGTCACCAGCTTTCCCCATCCTCAACCCCCCTATAAGCTGTTACCCGCGTTCAAGCCGGTCTCGTTGATCTCGGGCATGACCGAAGTTGGATTCCATGTCGGGTTTGTGTCTGATCATTAGCAGCCATAATCAAGCAGAAGCATCTCGTGTGTCTAGCAGCATGAGGCTTTGGAGGTAGAGGAACGAAGGGGACTCATTACGCAGGGAAAACCGGACATTGACGCATAGATCACAGGGACCAGTGAGTTGTGTTGGTTCCATTTGCAGACGTAGATAGTGAAAAATGACTGGGACGATCGGAATGGCTATACCGAGAAACCCCACAGACTATCATTCTACCTGGGATGTGGATCTGACGGGTAATAGGCGGGGAGGTGCCAGTAGGGCTGCTACCGCCTGAGCCGGTCATTGAAAACCGTCTTTCTGATGCAACTTCGTGGCTTTGTCTTTCCTAAAACTGCTTGACAAGACGGCAAAAAGAGCAGAAGGTAAGGGAGTGTCTACGCCTATATGATCATCTGATCATTGAGGGGGAAAAGTATTGTCTGTCTGCTGAGGTGAGAGTATGGTGGAATGAAATGGAGGAGGGGCCGTCCGGAAAACTTCCATTGTGCGTTAAAGGGAAATGATGTGAATTAGTCTATATAAATGAATGTGATTGTGAGGGAAAGTCTGAAAGTGTGTGATGAAAATCATACAATAGTGTGGATAATGTGTGTATGCAACATAACAGTATTGTGAACGAGACTATTGTCAAAATGATTGGTTGTACGATGGGGAGTGGGAAAGGGGGCGGGGGGGGGGAGGGGGAGGAGGGGGAAGGCGTCCAGTGGAATCGTAATGATTGTGGTGTTGCGGCGCCAGAATCCCGTGACTTCTATGACGTCACAGCGCAGGCTTTGGAGGGGAGGTCATAAAAGGGGAACGACGATAATTCACTTCAGTCCATTCGTACTACATTTTGATTAAGCTGAGTCAAGATATGCTGATGAAGCGACCCATGGCTGACTGCCTTTGTGGTATAAGTGAAGGACAGTATCAGACTGAAGGCTGAGTGGTTGCCGTTAGTACATGGACACTGCCATCTGTCTGTCTGTCTGTCCTTCTGTCTGTCTGTCTGTTTGTCTGTCTCTCGTGCGCAAATGTGTGTGTGCGTGCGTGTACGTGTGCATGCGTATGTGCGCGTGTGCGAGCATGCTGTTATATCCGTTGTTGTTAGATAGTGTGTGTGGATCGTGGTATAATTCTTTCTCGCTTCGCGGCCAGTCCTCGGGGGGTCCTCTCTTTTCCTGGGTCCCGCGGGACTGCCGTGCTATGGTGATCTCCCCTGGGTAAATCTATTTTGAGGTAAATGGAGAGTCCCCGCGGAACTTTACGTCCTGACAAGTTCGCTTTGTGTCAGATTCCCCGCGGACTGCTCCCGTTTGTCTGCGGACAGAAAGTTTCGTCAGAGGGTACCACATAAACCAACCCCGTTACTTAAGACAAAAGGAAGGGAGAGAGGAAGCCACGGTAAGAGAGGCAGGGAAGTGGAGGAGGGATGAATATCGTATCCGTTGGCCTAAGGGAGCAGGTAAGAGTTGGCCGAGTTGCCAGTTGGAAGTGACGCTAGTTCACAACTGCCGGTGCAACCCCCTGCAGACACCAGTATGCCGCACAAGAGGATGCACGCTAGAATCAATACGGGTCGAAGGTCGACCCCATGTACCCATGTCGTTTCTCTGGAGTCGCATATCCAACTTCGGTAAGACGTACTGTTCCGTTCTTCAATAAAGCGTTAGAAGTGCAGATAGGGTCAGGATCAGAACAATTGAAGGCAGTGAGACCCTTGTGGTACGTCCTAGTCATGATGGACCCTCCCCTCCCCCCCCCCCTCCCCCCCCCCCCGCCCCCCCACCCCCCCCCCCCCCCACCCCAACCCCACCGCCCCCCACCCACCCCCCCACACCCCCAACCCCCACCCACACACCCCACAACACCGCCCCCACACACACCCCACCATTGCCAGCACACACACCACCACACACACAAACTACGCACACAAACCACTAACCATTTAGCTGAGTAAGAGTTCCGTCAGTGAAAGCTGGCTATGTCAGCAGTGTGCTGCTACCCGCCCCTCCAGCCCACCCCACCCAACCCTTGCCCTTCACCTTGCACCAGTCCTTATACGACTTTATCTCCCCTGCACTATACATCCCTCCTTCCGTCTGTCTGTCTGTTATCTTTGATCCTTCATTTTCGAGTCTCTGTCTCTGTCTGTCTGTCTGTCACATTAATACTAAAACAATGATGACAAATGCATGATGATGATGTGATGATGATGATGATGATGATGATGATACTAACGAATAGTAACAATAACGCTGATACTAAAGTACTGATAATGTATGATAATGATAATAATGTTAATGATGTATGATGATGACGACGACGACAACGACGACGACGACGATGACGACGATATGATGATGATAATGAGAATGATGATGATGATGATGATGAGAGATGATGATGATGATGATGATCATCATCACATCATCATCATCATCATCCTCATCATCATCATCATCTTCTGATCATTACCATTTCATAGAGCTGGAGGTGGGGGTGGGAGGGGGATGGAGGGAGGGAAGGGAGGAAATTACTCTCATGTCTATTGTCTTGCTTCTTGTATCCTTCATGTCTTCCTTGTGGATCTTTTGTTTCGCCATAAGCGCCTGGCCTCATAGGTGTAGTATAGTCAGTTCGTGAGACGATAAGTAATAAACCTCTATATATGTCAGTTGTCGTGAGATCTATGGGCCGTAATAAACCTCTATAACTCTCTCTGTCTTCTACTGTCTCATCAGTCTCGTCTCTGTCTCTCTTTGTCTCTGTCTCTGTCTCTGTCTCTCTAATCTCGTCTCTCTCTCTCGCTTCTTCTCTCGTCTCTCTCGCTCGGCTATGATGTTTTTCATGTTCAGATTCATTTTTTTTTTCTAACCCCTAACACAAGGCAAGACGGGGGTGCGTCTTTGGGAAACTGGCTCATATACTTGGGTAGACAGTCATGTAGGTTGTAGCGAGGGTCACTAAAACCACAGATGATGCATTTCGAACTTTGTTCACTTGCTAATGTATCAACTTGTGTGTGTGTGGTGTTGTGGTGTGTGTGTTGTGTGTGTGTGGTTTGTTTGTGTGTGTGTGCGTCACCGCGTGGGTGTGTGTATTTTGTGTTTGTGTGATGTTTGTGTTGTTTTGCGCGCGCGCGCGCGCGCATAGCGCGTGTTGTGTTGTGTGTGTCTATCTGCGTGCGGTTTACTGTTTTTGTGGTGTGATTGCGTTTGCGATCAGCAGAGTTGAGGTCGTCATGAGGGCACACCACATCTACGCAGTACATAAGGCAAAACCACAGACACGCGTGTAGTGTACCAACAGAGTATTCATATACTAAAGTCTCGCATTAGACTATCCATCAAACAATGGGGAACAGATCAGACTTTTTGCATGGTGCGAGTAATCTTGAGAGAAGAGATTTAAAAAGATCTAGAGTAGAGAGAGATAGAATGGGTGCTGAAAACGGGTACGAGGATGATGGTCGCTGCGAGACCGTCAAAACTCAAAAAAAAAGAACACAAATGCAAGAGCATATAAACTTAGCGGTCCCCAAGTTTATCTTCTTTCCTAATACGGCGTGAGGAAATTATAAGGCCTATTTCCCTATAAGTAGGAAAAAAACCTCGTTTGGGGCCGTTATATAGCCGTTAGTAACAAGGATATATTCTGGTAAACATCGTCCATCATCTGTGACCCCTAATGAACATACCGAACAAATTTTCAAGGTAGAATCGTCCAATGTACCTTCTGAGATAGTCCCTATAAGCCAGAAAAAACCGTTTTGGGCCGTTATAGCTGTTATTAACAGGCCGGGGGATTGGATACAACGTAAAATAAAACATGCGGTCATTCATCCCGTGACGCCATAAATAACAATTACTACATTGTCCAGAAAGATCGCCCATGAAGTTGTTTCGTCTGGAGAGCGAGTGGAACAGATTTTTGAAACCCACCGGGACGACACAGACACACACACACACACACGACACACCACACCAACAAGACAGCATTTCTGTCGTTCCCATTTCTAAAGTAACTCGCGCTGTTCTATAAGAACGGGAGTACCTTAAAAGAGAGATAGGAGAGAGAAGGAGAGAGAGGAGAAGAGAAGAGAATTATAGAGAAACACGAAAAAACATAAAGAGACTAATAAGGATGTTCGGATACAACACACACACAGACACACACCCACACCCCACACACACACCCAACCATATAGATACCAACGCCGCGCGCCGCGCACGCACGCGCGCACCCCACCGCATGCATAACAGCACGCACGCAACCCATTCGCACTGCATCACACGCATGGTGCAATACCACGCACGCGCGGAGTCACCCACAGCACGCATACCTACCCATGCACACTACAGCACGCACGACACACGAACCACACCACACACACGGTCCACCACAACACCATGCACTTAAATTCAGGCTACGGGCACAACTTAGGCAATTTACTAACATGTACAGAAATTTGTCCTGCTTTCATTCCTTGACTGATTTCAAAAAAACAATACAAACAAGCACACAACCGCAACAACAACAACAATAACAACACCAAAACAAGAAGGAAATTGTGTTATGCCTCCTTCATCCCCCCGTTCCGGTCACTCATTTCGATTTCCGTTATGCCTAGATTATACCCAAGTTCTGCGAACGTGGTCGTGTCAACGCGTCTCTTGTAAGCTTGGGAGTATTGTTTAGCTGGACATGAAGAAATGTCGTATAGCATAGCCTGCACCCGAACCAGTGGAAATTCATGAATGTCCTCCGGTAACGACCTAATAAGAGGCCGTGCGCGGATCCACGCAGTTCTTCATTCAACCCACGATTGCTAGCTATGATTACTAAGTGTGTGATGATCGTGAATGTTGCTATCTTATGTTAAAAACGGTGTGTGATGACGTGAGGTTGCTTGCGCTATGTTCACGATGACAGGGTGCGTATGTCGCACGTGTGAACGCGGAATGCTCGCTATTGTGATATACAAGGTGTGTATGACGTTTAGACTTGTGACCGTGCACCGACTGTGGGGGGTTCAGCACAGGTGTGTGGCAATGAGTTAAATTACTAGCTTATGCTACAGGTTCATGCGATGCGTGAAGTACATGGTCGCCTCATGTTTAACAAGGTCCTGTTCGGATGACGTGACAGGTTGTCTGCTCAGCTAATGTTACGGTGGCAAGGTCGT